>UCOL01001273.1:0-39695 GCA_900474335.1 Ormyrus nitidulus
GGGGGGGGGGGGGGGGGGGGGGGGGGACTTTGCTCTACACCCGATCTAGCAGTTTTCGCGGGCCTACCGTATAATATAGCGCGAAGAGAGTCGATATGGCCTCGGAAGCACCGCTTAAATCCTCGCCGCGGCAAGAAGCGATATCGTAAAGTAAGTTGCGGCCGGCCGGCCGCTCCTAATGGACAATAACGACGATCTACTGGCTTCCTTCCGTCCTTCCTTCCTTCCTTCCTTCCCTCCTTTCTCGCGTCCGAGCCTCCTGTTTACCCGCGGCATTATTTATCGCAGCTGCTTCCAGATTTAAAAAGCAGCGAATAAAAATGAGATTTATCAATTTTTCGGGGGCTCTCGCTATTTGCTTTCGAAGAGCGGCGCCGGAGGGAAAAAATAAAAAAAAAAGCCAGAGGCGGCGGCCGAAACGGGTAAAACGAAAAGACAGATCTCGGGATGAGAGCGCGCGGCCGCCGCGGTAATATTTTACAAGCGGGATCGGCGGCGCGCATCGACGTTTGATATTCGCTGGCGCCGCGGCAGCAGCCCCGCTCGAGATTTACGAGGCAGATATGTGATCACAAAATGGCCGACACTAAATCAAATACGGTGCATCGGAAAACATCCGACATTATTATTGGGACTTTTATTGGATCGGGTAGGGCAATAAAATAAAACGAACCCAACGCGCCAAGCGTAATTTCAACCGAGCACACGCCCACGTATTCCTATACCTTCTTCCCAGCTCTCTCGCTTTTTTTAATGACCCTCCGCGTGCGTATATATCCCGATATTTCCCCCTTGTTCGATTCTAGTCTTATCTCGGCTAGAAAAACTCTTTTTTACACGCGGAAGGAGAAAAAGCGCGACTGTTTCTTTCATAAACAGAGCCGCTCGACTGTTGTCTCAACAAATATGTGGATAGAGAGAGAGAGAGGGAGCTGCCGCTGAGAGACACGAGTTTGTCGCAGCGATGTTATATCTGTTATTCTTGCTTGTCATAACAAAGCCGATCGCGAGCTTCGAGTCCTGCTGTAATATTCCGGCCTAATGAACATCATTTTGATCTTTTCGAGGCGCCCGTTCGCACACGACGGCAGCTTGATAATAAATTTTTCTGCAGTAAAAACTTAACGCGGGTAATAATTCCTGCGACTGCGATTTTCTCAATGGAGCAGCTTATTTCATTGAGAGAATAAAACTTGTGTCGTAAATGTAAATCCTCGGACGTTAATGATCGATTAATCTCTTGCACTCTCGTTATGCCGACGGCGGCAATAGAGTTTGCAATAGTTTATTAGGAGCCGCCACTCGGCTGGGCTAGTCTTTTTTAATCAAAGCCTCTGGCTGGCAGGAATGCGCAAGTGCACGCGACTACACTATAGATCATATATAGGGTGGCTCGCTGCTCGTCTCCCCCCCTCGCTGACTTGTTATTAAATTAATCCTTCGTTTAGCCAAATTGATGCATCGATATCACAGAGCAGCCATAATTCACCGAGACCCTCTCCGCTCGTTCGCTCTCATCTCCAGTCGTAAGCGATGACTATTTTCTATTAGGCTACATAGACGTAACAGCCTGCGCCCACACTCGCCGCTTCGCTTCGCTTCGCTTTGCTTTGCGGACAAATCTCGAAAACGAGGGCTGCAAATCTCTTTTTATTTCATTACGGCTGCATGCTTTTATTAAAAATCTCTGCATTCTCGCATCGTGATATTGATTTTACCCTTGTCCATTTTAAACTAGATTATGTAAAATTACGTAAAATGATACCGATGCGGATAATCTTTCAAAATCCTACTTCAGAAATGACAATTTCGTGCAGCGTCATTTGGCGCTAATGGCGGGACAAATCCGGGCGCTTTTAGCCGCATTACAGCGCACTTTTCTATCGATCCGATTAAAGATCTTTGGCGTCAAGTCGATTGGCCGACGATGCTCGGGAAATAATGGAGCGGCGGTTCCGGTGCAGTTTCTCTCCGAAGGAGCTCGCCGCGGTGACAAAGTGTCCACTGACCGGCTCGCAGCTGTTATCGAGCTCCGGCCATTTGTCCGCTAAAACAATATCAATTCGTCGTCGTCGTCGTCGTCGTCGTCGTCTCTCTCCTACGACTACGACTGCCGACTGCCGACTGGGACTTTGGCGCTTTCTTCGAATTAATTGAATCGTGAATAAGTAATGTCGAACAAAGCCAAAAACAGGAGTAGAGAAATGCCAGGTGCCCGTTATATTCGAAAGGAGGGAAGGAGCCGCGCGAGAGAGGAAGGAAGAAAAGGACTAATGGAGCCTCGAGTCGCTCAACTCTCTCCGTCCTCGGCGGCGGGGTCCTCGGCGCGGGCGCCCCATAATATAACGTACAAAGTAATTAAGGACATCGGGCGACGCCGGAGAGAGAAAAGCGAGATAGAGAGCTGCTCGGGCCAGCTTTCGGGAATGCGACATTTACATAGTAATTAAATCGCGCGCTAGCAAGTGGGACCGCTGGGGGAGATACGCCGGCGCACGAGCCATTACAGACGCATTAGATTGCGGTAAGCACTTGTTTATGGCGGCACCGCTTTTACCCACCCCTGCCCCCACGGAGTCTACACGGAGCTGACTAGCTCCTCCGCTTAATTTTCCGAGCCTCTCCATTTTTCCGAGGGCGCGCGGGCGCTCGCACGCCTTTTCACAAAGTGAAAGACAAGTTTTTTTTTTCCCCGCGGCGCTGACGAGCCTTTAAGGGCCCTCCAACTTTTTGACTTTCCTCTTGACAAACGCGAGAATTATGGCGGAAATTTTCAGCCGGCGCGGCAGCTCCGTAAGAGCTGAGAAAAATTGCGCGCAGCAGCCTGTCCTCCAGTCTCGAATTGGCTGCGACACGCCAAATCCCGGCATTGACTGACTTATCTAATCTAATTTAAATGCGCCGAGGGGGGCTTTAGCTTGTTGTTGGCTCTAGCCACCCTTCCAGATAGAGAGAGAGAGAGGGGGAGTCCTTAGCAATTCCAAATTCCCAATTCCAACTCGAATTCCCTTCTTCCGCATGCAGCCGCATCGACAACAAGCGCGCTTGAAAAATTCTTCTTCTTCTTCGGGGGGGGGGGGGGGGGCTTTGTCTCGGCGAGAGCGCGAAATTGAGTGCCGAATCCAGGATTACCATCCAGCCGCGGAGGGATTAGCTGCACACCGGCCGGAAAAGTCGCGCACTCTGCATGCGATCGGATCGGCTTTTTTTTCCGTAATTGCTGGATTACCGGGGTAATTGAATTCGGTTGGCTCGCGCGGAATATGACGATCAAGTCGGATGAGTCGTGTAAATGCTTTTCATAAAAATGTAAATGCAGCGCCGTTGCTACGAGTGGCTGTGGGATTTTTTTTTCTCAGCCGGAAAGGGAATGCTTTGCCCCGGAGAGGACTTATTAATGGCTCGTTATAGCGGACCGCCCGCGGCGCGAACATTATGCGCGCCGTTTGATAAATGCAGAGAGCTGCAGCGAGATAAGTCCGGACGATGATGGGGACGACGGTGGAAGGACGCTGCCGCCGCTGGAAAATACGCGCAGCGATCTCTCGGCAGGAAGCGGGGATGCCATTGTGCCTCGCGAAGGAAGCCGAGCGTATAATGGAGATCAAGAGGCATAATAGAGCTTTGCCGGGAGGGAAAGACTGCCGGTATTTGTATAGGTCCGGCTCTCGCTCGAGAAAGTCACGAATGCGACCTGTGTCGCCTAATTTGACGCTCAAAGCCATTGTCGCAGCGACAGATTTGTGTTAAAAGGCAGAGCGCTAAGCTCCCGGCTCCCTTTCACGCTTTATTCGGCTAATCGTTTCGTCGACGTGGGGGGAAAAAGGTGCGCAGGTCCGTGCGACCACTTCCTCTTTCAATTCGGGATTCCGGAGGCTGCCCTTTCAAGGCGAGAAATTTTCCGATTTTCCAATTTTCCAGCTCGTCTCTCGTCTCGCCTCCCTCCCTCCCTCCCTCCGTCCCTCCCGCCGAGCGCTTCCGAGCCGCTCTGCTATTATAGCCCGAGATGCGTGCCCGAGACGTACCTAAGCGGCTCATCATGACTCTGGGCTTCCTCCTACTTGTACGCATATATACAAGCCTTTTTATTATGTCGACAATCGGCTTGCCCGCTCGGCGATCCTTCCATTCACCCGGCCTCCTTTAAATTGCACTTTATTCCTTTTTTTATACCCACCTCGTCAAATCTTTCTCATTTATTATACTTCCCTTTATTCCTTATTCGACGCAGGTTGGCATTTTTCTTCGGGCGTTACTGCGCCTATACCTACTGTGTATATCTTGTCATTTTGAAATAACTCTAGGCAATGATTTTTATTAGAAATAATAATCTTGAAATATCAATCAACAGTTTAGCATTATCGCGGGCAAATGTACATACTGCCGGAATAAAAGATGGCCCTAGACTGCCGTCGCTTATTTCGAGCGGCAACTCGAAATTGGAATCCGCAGTATAATTTTGGCTCGCTCCTCGAAAAAAAGTAAGCCGCGCCGGTGGCCTATAAAATCAGTTTTTCCGGCGTAAAACTAATTTCCATAAAGGAGTGTATTTTTGTAGCTGGCTAAAAGGCAATTTGTAAGCGGCAACTGTAATATAATCCCGGGAGCAGAACAGAACAGAAGAGAGAGAGAGAGCGGAGCAGAGGAGAGCAGAGCAGAGAGGCTCTCTCGCGGGCGACTGGTATAAAATAAGCAAACCGGCCGCTCGACGCACATATTGCCCGGATAAAAGAAGAAAATCGATGCATCAGTGTCAGAGCGTATAGGCCCGTAGTTGGCGCGTATTGTTCGCGCAACCATTCCTTCCTAACGACGAATTAATGTCGTCGCGTTGCGGCTTAAATAGTAACCAGTCGATGATGGATGGGAAAGATACGTGCGCGCCAAGCTGCGACATCATCATCGACATTTCCCGCAGCTTTTTCCGACACGCCGCAGATATGCCTCCTTCCTCGAATCGTCGGCGGCGTTACCGCTGTCGATCCAAGTCGAAGCGTCGGGCTACCAGGCGCCTTATTATGTATACCTGCTTGCCTGCCCAAACTTTTTACTTTTACGGTGCAAGAATCTTTTTCTCCCTCGACTCGAGATTCGAGATGATCGCTTCTCCAAGTCTATACGTATAATTAAGAGCAAATAAATCGTATCGTCCTCGTTAGCATAGAGACGCGCAGAGTCGCAGGGACATTGCCAGAAATTCCAGTGTAAACACAGCGCAGCAATAGAGTCAATAATCCGTGCATAAAGGCACATCAGCTCGAAAAAAGAGAGAGAGAGAGAGAGAGAGAGAGAGAGAGAGAGAGAGAGCGAGAGAGGAGGAGAGGTGGATAATAGTGGGTCTTGGGGGCCCAATATAACGCTCGGCTGGCTTTCGACGCGCGTCCGATGACTGATAGGGCCGTCTATTTGTCGGCGCAGCTGGCCTCCCCTCTTTTCGCGCGCGCGCGCGCGCAACCCAACAAAGCCGAGAGCGAAGCCGAGCGCCGGCAGTCTCGCTATTTGGACAGCATTAGCCTTGCCTTTGGCCAATGCGGCCTTTTAATAGGAACGCCCCGAAGGGGATAACAAGCATTCTAGTGCGAAAGCCAAAAAAAAAAGGGCCATCGAGCCGTACGAGGCTAAACTTCTAAGGGCCGGCCGGCCCCCTCCTCCAATTCTTTCCCGCTAAATCTCGTAGCCGCCTGAAGCGCCTGAAGCTCGAGCAGATGCACTTTATAATGGTGCTTCAGCCGCAAATAATCGACTTGACTTTAAACGACCTGAAGAGCGTTCGTTGCTGCTGCTCGTTGCCGCCTCGAAGGAAGCTGCACGGGCAGAGGCCCCGCTCCTCTCGAAGCGCGATGCAACGGTCCTGCACGCACCATTTAGAAATTAGCTCTCCCCTGCCTGCCGCGCGGCCATAAAGCGCTCATTAATAAAAGTCGATGTCGCGGAAAACGAGCTCTCAATTATCGAGCGCTCCCGGTCCCATACTGGCCGAAGCTCGCTGTTCCGGGCCCCGGAACGAATCGTCGCGCGATCGGGATCGGGGGCTCGCTCTTCCTTCTCGAATCTCGGCGCGGGCCGCGTCATCAAGGAGCACTCGGAGAAAACTCCATCCCGGTGCCCCGGAGTCCGCATCGAGCTCCTGTTTTATTCAGTCGGGATCATAAATTACGAGTTTAAACACACAATGAAAGACGCTTAACAAGAAGCTAACGCGAGATTGAGAGGCCCCGCCCCCTGCCTCCGGAGCCGGAGCTCGTCGGCGCTCGGCCGCGAGCCGGCGGGCCAATGGGGCGTCCCCGGCCGCCCCTCGCGGCGGCGCGCGCGGCCAATCGGCCCGAGGAGCCGAGGCGAGCCGCGCCCCCGCGAGCGAGCCGGAGCACGCGGCTCAGAGAGCCCCGAGGTGCCGAGGCGAGCGGAGGGTCGTGCCAGCCAGAGCCAGAGCCAGAGAACCGCAGCAGCAGCAGCAGCGCAGGAGCCCGCGCGAGGCGCGCCCACCCCCCGAGATATGCTCGAGGCGAGATGGTCTGCACGCTGAGCCACGAGCGGAGCCTGCTGAGCCGTGCCGAGTCCGCCCTGGCTCTCGAGCGCGTCCTGGACATGTCCTCGGCCGCCGAGCACGCTCAGCAGCAGCAGCAGCAGCGCCGGCAGCCGCCCCCGCCGCCGCCGCCGCCGCAGGCCCACCTGCACCACCCGCAGTACCAGTCGCCGCAGCACCACCACCACCACCACCACCAGCCCCACCTGCAGCATCAGCTAACCGGGAGTCTTGCAGCTCCTTGCCTTCCTCGTTCTTTTCTCGTGGCTAACTGTCCTAAACATCAGGTGCAGCAGCAGCAGTCGGAGCCAGCCACGCTGGACGAGCGCAGCTCGTCGGCGGGCTCGTCGATGGGCTCGTGCTCGCCGCCGCCGGCCCCGAGCCACTCGCCGCCGGTGCCAAGGCCGCCCTGGCTCCACGACTTTGCCTCGCCGCACGTGCTCCAGTTCCTCAACCTGAACGCCGCGGCCGCGGGCTCGATGCTCGCCGCCAGCCAGCCCCTCGCCGCGCTCCACTCGATGGCCGAGCGCAGCCACCAGCACCAGCTCCAGCAGCAAGGCAGCCCGCCGGGCCAGCCGTCGGCACAACAGCAGCAGCAGCAGCAGCAGCAGCAGCAGCAGGGCCTGCAGGGCCAGAGCTCGCCGACGGGCAGCGGCAAGCACAGCCCGGCCACCTCCATCACCTCCGTCGGCAGCAACCCCCACGGCATCGACACGATCCTGTCGAGGCCCGCGGCCGCGCACCCCGCCGCCGCGGCCGCCGCCGCCGCCGCTCTCGCCCAGCCGCAGCACGCCCAGCACTTGCCGCCGGCGCCCAGATACGCCATGCACGCGGGATTCGCCGCTTCTACCGGTAAGTCCAAAGGCGCTGAACGAGTGAAAGTGAAAAGGAAAAAAAAGACTCTTTCGAAGCGAGATTGTTAGAGAGAAAAACAGAAACGTCGGCCTCGGCAACGTAGCAAAGTCGGCAATGAAAATCGGGCGGTTCGCGTGGCTTTAAAGGGGCAATAAACCCAAAGATATGTAGATGTATCAGACCGGGGCAATTAACGGGCAGTATAACGGAGCTTAACGGGGCTCAAAAGCGAGGCGCTAATTGCAGCGGAATTGATTGTTGTTGTTTAGGAATGAGCCAGTTCCAGCAGCGCACGGAACCCCGGCACCCGGCGGTCTACTGGCCGGGACTGCAGGGTCTAGTCAGCGACCCGCTTGCCTGGAGAGCGAGGCTGCACTCTCGTAAGTATACTCTCGCCGCTCGTATATGTTTTCTCTTCCTCTGATTTATCGCTCGGAAAACAAATAGCCCAGCCTCGCGCTAATGCTTTTCTACGAAAAGTTTTTCGGCCTCCGCGGCTTTTTAGCCTCGAAACGCGGCGCGACAGAACGGATAGCTTCCTTTTATTGACACTGCCTGGCATCGGAGTTTGGGAAAATAATAATACGCCCCCTGTTTTTGCTACCTGCCTCGATGAAAAGCTCGTCCTCTGTTTTTTTAGTCATCTTTCGGGGCGTCTTATGGCGGGGACCGGTACAAACTTGAGGCTTATTATCTTGCATATTTATGATACGACTTTTGATGAGCGCTAATACGAGCAGGAACGTTTCATTTTATGAAAATTTATTGTACCTCTTTTCGCGTCAACGTGAGTTATTATTTTTAGTCTTTAGTCTCTGCTAAGAGAATGATTTAAAGATATTACTTAAATGTAAAATTGTAAAGGTTCATTGAACTCTTCATTTTCAAAGTCCGCGTCAAGTTTTATGCGTATTTGCTGTGAAAATTATTACCAGCACTTGAAATTACTTTCAAAAATAAATAACTTTCCATAAAAGCAGTATTTTACTTAAACTCTCGGTTATTTTGACAATCTATAAATATGAACCGAATTAGTTGATTATACGAATTAGTATATATTTGAAGACGGCAATTAATTTATCTCCTAATAGGATTAACAGATGGAATTTATTGATTGAATTTATTAGAAGAAACGGTGCCAGGAAATGTATTTTTACGTAAGATGAGGCAAACATAGACAATGTTATCTTAGTAGTTGGAAGAATTTATTGAGTAAATTAGAAAGAGAATTGATTTACTTTGTTTTTTTTTTTTTTTTTCATTTGTAAATTCAAGATTGAAGGGAAAGATGATTTAGCATTGTCTCTGCGCGGACAATAAATCAGAGAGGGAAATAGTTGGGCCGATTTTAAAAGAAGCGCTCGGGCAATAAACGTGATTCGAGATCTCTAAACGATATTGAATAAATCCGGCGCGTGCGGAAGAGTCTCGTAAGCGTCGCTATCTCCGTGATCTGTGTTGTCAGTGGCGGTGTCGCTATAAGGCCGGGGCGTAATAACGCGCATGAAAAAGCCATTATTCTTGACGGCCGGGCACACACGTATACGTATACGGCCAGAGGGGGAGGGGGAGGGGGGGGGCGGAGACGCCGGCGATAAGCGGGCCACCGATTAAGAAAGCTCCCCTTTCCAGCGCATACATCAAGTGCCAGCCGGCGCGAAACCGCTGCAGCCGATTTTTGCGTTTTTCGACCGAGCTTGTACTTTCTTCCTCTTCCCTTTTCCCGCCGGAGATTTCATTCGGCCCCGCGGCAGACACCGACTAATCGCTTGTCCGGAGACTCCGAGGAAAAACGCTATATCCGACGAGCGACCGTGTCAGCAAGTTTTTTCTACGTCTCTCTCCCTCCCTCCTCTTACGCCGGCTGAGGCAGCCTGCCGAACGACGCGAGATCTTATATATTTTACTTGCCGGAACATTGACGAGCTCGCATCTTGATTAAAAAAAAAAAAAAAAAAAAAAACTCTCCACATTGTTTTTTTTGCACGAGCCAATTGAAAAAAAGATATTCCTTGGACGTATTAAAGTCGGGAATTATTCCATTTTTCCGAGGGCGCAATAAAAGCTGGAAATCTAGTTTTCTTTGCCCTGCCGTTCCACAAGAGTTACGATCGTAATCGATTAAACACGAATAATAAACATTAGAGCCACGGCGCTAAAATTACTCGGGAAAGTGGCGCTCGGGAAAGCGAGGCTAATGTATGCATACGCCTCGTAAAATCACAATGCGAGGGTAATAGATGGACTTGGGGATATGAGCGAGCGATTGGTTAAAAGTCGAATAAGGGCGAGCCGTCCCAGCGGCGCAATTCCTCGGCTCTCCGGAGATGCTTTATGCGCCGATCGGGGCTCATAACCAGATGAAGGCATATAGGGCCAATGTTTATTGAATAAGCGAGCCGTCGTCGCTCGGAGACGGATGGACGGAGGGGAGTGGGAATAAAAAACGGGCAGCTCGAACCTGGAAAAACAAGAAGCCGAAAATACTAATTAGCTCGGGAGTTTTCGGCGGAAAAAAGTGTAAAGAAAGGAAAACGGGGCCGTCCGGGTGTGCAGCCCAGCCTCTTATTAGCCTCCTACAGAAACATTCGCCGGGATCGCGAATTTCGATCACAGCTCCTAATGGACTTGGCGCGCGAGATAGATTTCGGCTGCAGGCATTTTAATACACAGCTGGAGCATAAGGCGCACGGGCTGGGAAAAGGGGGCTGCGTGTCCCCGGCCCTGGTCAGGCTCGAATGCGGTAAGCAGCTCGTTAGGACCCTCGCCCGAGCGGCCATTATTGCCTCGTTCCGTATTCCGTTACAAATTGCTTTATTAAATTAAAGCGCATTCCCTGCACCCGACGGACTCTTTCAATTGCCATCTACAAAAAATCTGATTAATCCCTTTTATCTCCTAAATTTCATAATACATAATACATGTTTCTAAAGTGAAAATTACAATAGTACAATTGACTACAGGATTTTTACAGTCTCCGATGAAATGAAAAAGGTCCTATCGTAATTTTTACTATAGAAATATGTGTAAAAGTAGAAGAGCGGCAGCTCCTAAAGAAAGCAATGCGACGCAATGTTGCAGTGTCGCAGCAGCTGGGCTGCCAGCAGCAGGCGATGGGCGCCGGCGGCGGCGGCAGCGGCGGAGCCGGCGAGCACGAGCCCGGCAAGAAGAAGCACACGAGGCCGACCTTCAGCGGCCAGCAGATCTTCGCCCTGGAGAAGACGTTCGAGCAGACCAAGTACCTGGCGGGCCCGGAGCGGGCCAAACTCGCCTACGCCCTCGGCATGTCCGAGTCGCAAGTCAAGGTAAACCTCGACCCTCCCCCAATTAAGCCCGTAATCCAGGCAGACAGGCAGGCAGGCGGCCGGCCGCCCCTCCGACACCTCCCTACTACTCTCCCTCCGTCTCCGCGGACGTCCTCTCTGTCATTGGCCCGCACGCCGGCGCCATATTTACATTTTTATTGAAAGCTGACGCAAAGCTCGCTCGTCGCTCTCCTCTCTCTCATTCAATTACCCGCGGATTTCCGGCCGGAGCCGGCGAGATTACCCGGCCGCACGCCTTTTCCCCCCGATTCATCTCGGGCGGATACTCGTGTACGCGCGAGCGCGCACCCCAACGCGACTCCTAATAGCGCTAAGTGCGAGGCGACCCGTCACGCTCTTTTGCCAGCCCAGCCGGCAATTAAAGGAACGCACACGAGTCGCCCCCCCCCCCCCCCCTCGGCCGCTTGTTTACGGTGGGGTAATCGCCTCGTCGACGAATACCGATATCGATGACGTCAATTAGTAGGAGAGAGAGAGAGAGCGCCTGATGGCCTCTCCCGCTCTCCCGCTCTCTCGTCGCGCGTGTCGAGCCCGAGCTCGACAACGACGGGCTATGATAAATCACGCCAGCAGCCGCTGCCGCCGCCGCCGCCGCCGCCACCGCCGTCGCCTCCCTTCATTCAGCGCCATCAGCTGCTTAACGCGCGCACTGCACTTGCTGCACTCGCTAATCAACCTGTTACTAAAACACGGCCCAACTACCGAGGAATCACGGGGGCGTATTTTTCAATCGAGTAAGCTAAAATCCCTCTTGGCTCGGAAAAAGGCGCGAGTGGCGCGTGCTCGATATAGGAAATAGGAGGATAACGCAGGAGATCAAGCTCGCGTGAAGACGTAAAAGAGCGATGGTGCAGGTGGGTGGCTGCTCTGCCTTCGGCGTCGGCGGCGGAGCGATAATGTGCTCCTCTGTATTCCGCTCTTGTAGCGCCTCCCCATATCGATATGTTTCCACCCCCGTCTGCGCGTCGCTTCTTTCCCGCCAGCTCAGCCAGAGATCGGGAATGGCTTCACCGATTCGTGTTATCCCCGATATTCCATTTTTATTCCGGAATCAAATTTAGCGGGAGGGAATTTTTATTGGCCGGCCGCGCTCGTTCCTCGCGATAACAAGCGCTTTTCACCTTTGTCCTCTCGTCGACTTTATGAAATTTCTAATGTACAAGCCGCAATCTAATCTCTCGATCTGTCTGGGCTGCGCCCCCAAAGAGCGTAATTCTTCTCGATTGGGGCGCGCGTCGATCTTGCAAATCCCCCCCGGATAAAGAGCGCCCGATAAAAAAAAAAAAAAAAAGGCAGCTCTCCCGGCCTCGCATCCAGCAATTTCCCCGATATTCGCGGCCCGCCTCGGAAATTTATTCGGGAATATTCGCTCGTCGATGAGAGGCGTCGGCGCCGAATGACAAGCGAGCCCAACGATCCGGAAGACTTTGAAATATGAACGCGCCGAGGCTCTATGTAAATTCGAGCGCTCTCGAATTTTTTAACCGCCGGCGAATAACGCAATTGATTCTAAAGCGGTGTTTTTCCGGGCGACTTTCGAGTGCCCGCGTGCAGGGGCGGAGGGGGCGGGGGGGGGGGGCCGGGCGGTTTTACGGCCGGCTTTCGAGGACAGAGCGTAGCGGGCTTAGATAATCCTGATTTAATAAATCTAACAGTTGTGCGCTGAGCCCGCAGCCGGGGGCGACTGCTGCGGTGTGCGTGAGCGCGCCGTCTGGCAACGCGTGCGTGACTAATGCGATAAAAAAATCCATCTTCCCGGTCTTATATCGGACGACCCCCCGGCTCCTTAATTGTTTCAACTGGCGTACGCGCAGTCCCGCGGTACAAGCGACAAAGAGCCGAGATCTTTGGCCGAGGAAATTTTAGCGCAAAGCCGGAGAGAGCCAATTGTTTATCGAGCGGGCAAATTAAGAGAGCGAGAGAGGCGCGCGCTGCTAGTCGCGCTCTCCTGCCTCGCGCCGCTGTCCCCGCAACAATGTATTTAATTAACGTAACGAGCGCCGGGGGAGCTCTTGGATTCCGAGAGGCAGACAAAGAGATTGGCGGCGGGCTCAAATGAAAGATACACTCTCGCCGGCTTGGCCGCCGGATTAAAAAACTAAAGGGCTCTCGTAAAAGTTAACGAGCCCGCGGGTGTTGTTGTTGCTGTTGCAGGTGTGGTTCCAGAACCGGCGGACCAAGTGGCGCAAGAAGCACGCCGCGGAGATGGCGACGGCCAAGCGCCGGCAGGAGGAGGTGGAGGGCGTCGTCGCCGAGAACGAGGACGGCTGCAGCGACGGCGAGACCTCGGAGCCCGGCGGCAGCGGGGGCAGCGGCGGGGCCGGCAACAACCCCGCGGGCGGCGACACCGCGGCCAAGCGGCTGAGGCGCGAGCTCGAGCAGCAGTACGCTCCCTGAAGCAGCAGCAGCAGCCGCGAGCGCTTAGCTCGGTAGGCGTGGCCTGCCTCCGGGAGCGGGGGTGGACCGAGGCCGAGGCGGAGCGCCACCTTGCACCTTCTTCTCTTCTCTTCGCTTCTCTTCGATCCGCCGCCGCCGCCGCCGCCACCACCGCCACCGTTCTTTGTAAATACTTTGTAGATACGATTACGAAGCCTATTTATTTCTACACCTAAGGATCTCTCTCGATTTTTACCGATCACGCCCGGTTATTTACTTTGTAAGCGCGAGTAGAGTCTTAGAGTTTTTCATGTATATTTCTATATAAGGGGATGAAAGGAGCAATTAAGAAAGCCGGGGACTCGGAAATTAGTTAGCCTGCGCTAAGAGCATAATTATGTATGAGCAAGTATGTCGTGTAACGCCAAGCCCCCGCGGAGGCTAGTCTTTAGCCTATAGAGTTTGTAAGCGCTGTACAGATAAGTGCAAACGGGGGCTCGCTCTTGTATAAAAATATTGTAAAAATTATACATACGTGTAAACTGCAGCTTGTGTACTATATCAAAGAAGAGCTCGAATAAATGGTCAATACAATTACAATAGACAGCTGATCTCTAAGAGTTTTGCTGTGTGCAGTCATTCTAATGTCTCTCTCTCTCTCTCTCCCCCTCACCCCTGCCTGTCTGCCTGCCTGCCTGCTCCATTAGAAGCGCCGCTCCTCTTCCACTTTGCTCTTTTTCCGGCGGCAGTAGCTCCCTTTCCGAGCCACAATGACTTTTTCGGCCTGAAAAGGCTACGGGTCCTCATGCTCGATTGATTTCTGCGCGGCTCCTCTCTTGATTAAATCTTCCCTGGATTGGAAAAATCCAAAGGGGGGCTACTTTAAGCGCGACCCCTAATCAGCTGCGGACAAAGCCTGTCGCTTTCGTTCTTTGCCAAAGAGAGCTATTTATTTTATATCCTATACGACCGATTGCTTTTTTTTTCTTTTACAACAAATTGCAAACAAACTTTTTTTAAACTTTAATCATTGTTACAACAAGTATTAAGGCGACATTAATTATTATGCTTTGTTTTTTTTTCTGTCTTTATTTCAACAGCTTAGCTGTTTGTGAAACAAAAGTAAGTAATGGCTTTTATCCCAGTCAATGTAAAGCCATAAAAAGAAGAAGAAGGAGGACGAGGAGGAGGAGGAGGAGGAGGAGATGAAGAAGAGCAACGCGCGCAAGCAGAGGAGGTATGGCGATCGTTAATTTTGTAATGCGCCCGTCGGTCTGTTTGCTAACGGCGATACTCGAAAGCTCGACACGGCATCAATTTACTAAACAGTAGATTAATTTAATAAAGGGTCTTTTGTGCGCGGGGGGCTGTTGTAGACGAGCTCGTAAGTGGGGGAGATGATCGAAGGCAAGGCAGCGCGGCGCGGCGTGGCGTGGCGAGAGAAGCTACCGAGAGAAGGGAGGAGAAACAATTTGAGCAATAGGTGGAGGAATGGCCGTCCTGACCCCATCTTTAGTCGCGCTATACATTTAGCTAACAGGCTGTTATGATTAAGTTTGCAGGCGAGCGAAGCGGGAGCCAAAATCCCCGACTGTCGCATCCGAATCCAGATTCTCCCTCTTCGCTTGTCTTTCCGCGATAATCCCCGCTCCGCTCTGCCGCCGCTCGCAGCTCGCAGCTCTTCTTCTTACGTCCGACAATAATATCGTAGCCGCGATAAATCAGGGCCAGACATGCAGAGCGCCCTTTGCTTTTACAATAACGGCCGGCTGAAAATTTTTCCCACTAAATCTGCCTATCCGCTTGCTTGTATCGCGCCAACTTTCCCCCGCCTCCACCCCCCCGGATAATTTCATTTCCGCGGGGCTTTTTATGGCTCTGCCAACTTTTTTCATATTCCAATTAGGATATTTTTCATTGATTTAAAGCCCGAGGCGAAAGCAGGTATTAACGCCCCGATAAATTTCGCGCAGTGTCGATATTGCGCAAAGTCGGCCGCTACCCCCCTCCTCGATCCTTCCTTAAAGCACAAGCTTCGGCAATCGGGAGGAGGCCAACTTTACGAGTTGGGCAAACTCTCGTAATATTAATCACGCTACTCATCTGGAATCGCGCGTCAACTCGTAAAAAGCTTCCTAGCGCGCCTATTTACGAGTGTTTTTAGCCGGCGAGCTTAATTCTCGCCGGCCGGGGGCCTGAAAAAGCGAGAGCGCGCGCGGCTCGTTAAATCAGTCGGGCAAGATAACGAGTTTAAGCCGAATGAAAAGAGCGCGGCACGTGCCGCTCTCGGCTCCGATTACACGGCGACCGACCGCAGAGCAATGACGACGCGACTTTAGAGCTGCGCGACGCGCGGAATCAACGCGGAGAGACTCTCTCACTGCACGACTCCGACTAGGTAAGCCTGATTTATTGCCCGAACACGCCTCGATCTTGTTCGCCCCCTTGTTCGCACCCCGCGCGACAAAACTTTCGCTCTCGAGAGGATGTCACTCGACTTACACTTTAGGTTTACGCTTGATTTATACCCTTATCTCCATCATTTTTCTTCCTATCCTCCGTACATTCAGCCGTCGCTGAATTACAAATATCCTTCATCGTTTTCACCAAAACATGCAGATGCTCCATGATTATTATTTAACGGCTATATAGCTCCTGTTTACGACATCCGCGGCGGCCGGCGCGGACCGGCTCTCCTAATCTAATAAGCGAGCGCGACGCAAGCATTACGCAAAATTTACTTCGACTCTTCCTCGGCGCATCCGCAGTGCACTTAACGGCGGTTTTCGCAGCTCCGACTACCCCCCCGATAACTTTGCGTTAGCCGGCTTCGTTGACCGTACTTTCGCGACGCGACGAGCGTCTCCTCCTTAACTTATCCCCGGATAACGTATGCGTTCAATTAGCTCTCTTGACGCCTCTGTATATTCTCCAGCGCCTCGCGTATTTAACCCCAAGGACTATTAAACCTGACGTGATTTACGCCCGCTGCGCTTTTAAAAGCTCGCTAGCTTTTCGATTCCCAGATCATAATAGCCAAAGAGTAAAATTTAGAGTTTCATCGAATTCGCTTTTCCAAATTAATATTCAGATTAAAGCTATATCTAATCGCCTCTCCACTTCATTTCAACAAGACTGAAAATTATGCTTTTGCATCACGTTCCATCTCTTCTCCTGTGCCTTGTATATATCATCAACTTGAAAATCATTATTTCAGCTTCATTCTTCTTTTATTTGCTTTTCTTTATTTTTAATTCTGAATAGATGTTTCTAAACTCAATTCTAAAAAATGATCCATTTTTCATAAATTAAATAAATCTTTTGACAAATAAGATTGAAACTTTAGTTACTTCGAATTTCGAACATAAACAATTACAAATTACAAATTACAATGTCATAGAAAAAAAATGTATTCTCGTATTGTTGACGGGGCGACGTATTATTTTCTTTTTAAAAAATTAGTTATTCAGATAAGTTCATTTTATTTTTTAATATACTTTTTATTGATAATTAAACTAGGATAATTTACATTACCTCGAATTATAGTGGCTACCATTTTTTTAATTTAAATAATAAAATATCGACGAAAAAAAATTTTCAAAGAAAAACGATGCATCTTAATGTATGTAATACTGCACAGGATTAGAATGCCTTTTCTTCAACTTGCAATTTTTAAATGTCAATTTTTATTTTCCTGTAATAATTTATTTGCATAAATACATATCTTTATTCACTCTGTAAAACTTGTTTAACAATAGGTATCTCTACGTTTGTCTAACTTTTATTTTACAATGTTTAACACTCATTAGGTTTCCATGCATGAATTTTTGACTTTGTAGTGCTGTAAGGCATATACGCTTGCTTTGTTCCTGACAAATTAGGGGTATGTTCAGCCATCCACTTGTAATTTGGCCTGTGTGGATCTCTAGATGGAACTAAGTCTGTTTTGTAATGCATCCATCCATACCATTCAGCTGGTATTTGAGAAGCATCATAATTCAGAAATACTTTGTCGCTGTATACAACCCAACGATTACGACCTGCGCATTAAATAGAGCAAAATTATATTAAATAGTACTTATGAAAGAGCTTGATTATTGAAATACACTTAGGTATCAAACTTACCATAGAAATACATGTTATTTTCATAGTATTTGTTTCCAAATTTATCTTCACCAACCAAATTGCCAAACTTTAATTCATCAGTTCTAAAACAAAATTAATTAAAACATTAAAACAGTGTTTCATAACAACAGCCAAATCTAACCTTACTTTCTAACAATTCATGTTTTAATAGTCTTTGGTAAAAGAAAATTGCGACTGATTTTATTAGAAACATGCTTACACAAATAAAGATCTCAAGCTGCCCATAATTCCTCCATTATGTTTGATACATTTAATAAAGTTTTCAAGTTTATCAAGTCCTATCTTCGACATCTTGGATTGGACGTATTTGGACTACGCTACCGACTAATCGACTCGGACACAGCTCTTTAAAACTTATCCAAATGGAATGAGAGGGCGCCACTTCCTTGAAACCAATGTTTATATGATATAAATCAATTTCAATTTTATTCAGCCTTTTTCTTACCTTTCTAAAATAACCAAAACCTTAAAATTTTTATAAAAAATCAATAAAAATATAAGCGACTAGTTTAATTAATTAATAAAACGAGTTATTTGTATTGACTAATATTGCGGTTATTACTCATCGCAACCAGGCCTCCGACGGGACTCGAAGCACCATCTTTCGAGAACGTGAGGTACCTGCACGTCTTAACAAGTTAAACAGGCGTGATGTGTATCCGCGCTCTGTAATGTTCTCATCAATCGGCAGACGGCAAGGAAATTTTAAGCCATATTATCCTGTAGAAAAACGCCCCCATACGCGAATTATAAAGATCCAGCTAGCCAGCATCCACACATTCCCGCGCTTGGTAAATGCACAGATACGGACGACCGATATGGAAAGTACCGCTCGATATCAGAGAGGCATCGAAAACTTTCCCACCGACACATCTCGAAGCGCGAAAATCCGGGTGTGGGCTCGTGCTTATCATTGCGTCAGGAGTCAATCTGGCAACAAAAGGAAGGAAGATTTGTAATAAAGGTGACCACTTGATACATTCATAAATGCAATTATGTAAACTAGCGTGGAGCGGACTGAAGGTGTCTATTGAACTTTAACTACGCAAAGTAAAACTGGTAATATCCGGAAATATACCGGTACTTTAAAGTGCAAATAAGTGACTCGAGAGCACACCGCTGCTCATTATTAGCCTTATTTTCGGAAAAAATCTAATAGTTATCAGGACGGATTTGGAATGTACTATTTTTACGCCCACAATGCAACCTCTACGGCATGTCTTTCAGACTTGATGTTCCCTTCTATCTGATAGCTCAATTATTTTACTGATCAACGTAATCTGTTTCATGCATGTATTTTACGTTTTGTTGCAATTTTCCGAATGCTGATGTGATTTTTGCTAACCATAATTCTGTTTTAGGTACAAGTTGTATTAAATAATCGAAATGAAATTTTACTAAGAATAGTTTCATGATAAAAGTGAGATTTTAGTTTTACCGAAAGATTAAAATTTAATCTTTTTCCATGTTTTTTGACTTTTGAATTTTCGCGGTTTAGAACTCTATTAATGACGTCAACAAACGTCAGGTCAGGATTAGGTTTTATTACGTCATCGCACTGTGAAGTCGAGCGCGGCTTCCATTTTCATTCTTGCGAGTTTATTATAGTATAAAAAATTGAAATTTGAATATTCTTTAGTTTACTAAAGCTGGGCTGGGGGAAAATAATGTTTTTTGTATTCTCTAAGAAAAAAATCTATTTGGTTGGAACTATAGGAGACATAAAAAATGAACTTGCACGCAAACTTTTTGTAAACGCAAGATTTTTTCATTCATAAATTAGCACAAGGGTGGAGCTTAATTAACTTGCTCAAACTAAACAACCATTAGACGATGGTCTAGAAGAAAGAGAATTATTAGCCTCCGTCCATCATCTTGTCTTGTTTAGTCCAAGCAATTAGATGCTTAAAATCTACTCGCTTTTAAACTTTGTAGTCACGTAAAAATGAAATTTATTTATTTTTATTAATCCTCTTCCGCGAGTTGAGAGAGCATTCCAATGCTCCAAGCATTTCAAAGTATTTAAATTTCCCGCGTTTATAGGTAAAACTGAAATCGTGCGATAGGTATATAATATATATATATATATTTATACGTATCCTATCCTTGGATGTGCTCTTACTCGCAAGCGGAATACAGTAATAAAAATGAGAATGTCTAGCTGTAAATCTAATAACCAATTGCAAATGAAAGGAATCATACTTTTTTTTTTTAAATTTATAATTTATATTATGAATATTTTCTACTAGCTCATCTTAAATAAGTGCTTTAAGTAAGTGCTCGAGCCGTAGAGATGAGCTTTTAAAGCAGATAAAATATAGTATACCATACATGAAAAAAAAATTTGGCCACTTTCATCAGATTAATTCTGATTTCGAGAATCTTGTTTCGAATGCAACTGAAATAATATCGAGCAAAAGTGAATCAGGAGAAGAATGATATAAAATACAGAATTAGAGAATGCGGTAAACGAGGGTTAGTTTGTTATTCTTCGAAATGAATCTGCAGAGGAATATCTATATAAGAACCTTCTGAAAATTCAAATCGAACGTTATCTTATTGATTCTCAATGATTCACGTACACGTGGACCTTGTCACGCCACTTTTTCCTCCCAATAAAAGCTTTTAATTTTATTTGTTTTTTCGTTTATCAAAGAGATTCTATAATCGAATTGAATAAATCAATTGGAGTTTATTAAATTGCGTGCAATTCAAGTATTTTTTAAATAATAACGCAATAATTCGTATAGCCTTTATTTAAAAATCTTCCGCAGAGACAGGAATTAAGCGTAAGAGAAGGAGTTGTAGATCGGCCGGGACATTAGTAGCGGTTTGAATGAAGAGCTTATTTGTGATTAAGATCTTTTCGTTCAAAGTTTTTGTAGGCACGCACAGTACGTACAATCATTTCCGTAATAGTAAGTACTAACGTAAGAGTCATATGACATCATTTCTTGCGATGAATGGTACTTCTAACTGATTTCATGACGCAAGTATAAGAGACTATTAAGGACTAAACAAGAAAGTCAAGCAAGATCTAATGTTTTCAGCCTCGTTTTCTGATGAAAGCAAATCAGCTTTTCAAAATGCGGTGAATCGAAGTCCAGCGCTGATTACATGATTAATTGGAATCTTGATTTCCTATTGAACAAGCAAATTCTGCATTGCAGAAGGAGCTACAATAGGATGTCGGAAGAAAAAATTGCGTCCCCTCATTTCTTTGGAAAGTATTTTTCGAAAGTATATTACTTATAATCTTGATTTTATACAATAAGCCCGAACTGTTATTTTTTTATAATTTGATTCAAAAGTACTAAGACTCATATAAGAATCCGTTTTAGATTTCGAAAATATTTTTTGGAGAAAAGAAAATCCTTCCAGTGATCTACATAGAACGCGTGATTAAAACGTATACAGGGAGATGTAGATCTTTTTCCACTGCATCTTTGTTCCTGGGGAAGGATTTCGAGAAGGACAAAGCGCACACACGTGCCCGTAGCTTTTGTTGACATAAGCAATTTGTACATGTCGAGCGGTAGCGACTCGTTGACGGAAATTACTCTAATGCCATTATTCAAAGGAGAAGAGATTCGCTCGCCAAGGAGGGGGAGATGATTTGAGGTACTCAAGGCTATGTGATATTGCGCCTCTTTGTATTTGTTTACAAAATCTCATTGTCAGAGGTCATTTTTAATAAAAAGATTCGCGACGAGAGCAATAAAATCTGCGTCGAGTGCATCGTTATGCCTCGCTTAAAGAAGGAGGGGGGAGCGATAAACTTGAAAACTCCTGATTAAAAGATGTCGAACGTTTTGATAATGCATCGCCATCGTCACGAGCGCGTAGAATTGAGAAAAGTTAAGGAAGGTTTGCGCGCGTCGATCAAAGCGAAATAAAAAGCCCCGGCGGACAAGGTACATAAAAGTCGCTAAGAGATAATAGACTTTTTGGTTGTGCAGTTTCGCAGAAGGAAAAAAAAAGGCCGTCGAAAAAGGAGGGCGATAAAACTCAGACGTTACTGCCACTGCCGCTTGAGAAAAGAGAGAAAGAAGAGGGAGAAAGAGAGGAATTGGCGAAAGCTGCTATGTATAAGCGAGAGAGGGAGGTAGGGGGGGAGAGTCTAGTCGACGAAGAAGACGACGACGACGACGACGACGACGACGACGACGACGACGGCGACGGCGAGCAGACCAGGACACGACAGACGAATTTCTGCGGGGCTTTATTTGCAGGAGAGGCGCGAAAACCGAGGACAGACCTTGGACATTGAACGACTCCGCTGCCTGCTGCGAGGCACGTTTCTCTCTAAGCGGGCTCTAAAATTAAACGACGCCCGAATAAAGTTTTATTACCCGACCCGGGAAGAAGCGCCGAACCCAATGGAAAAGCTTTATTCGCTCGTTTCTCCTCGGCTCCTGCACTCACAATATCAAACTTGCTAATATCCGCCAGTTAATACGAATCCTTTATCAGGAAGAATAAACAACTTTTCCAGACTTTCCTTTATCCACGAATAAGCCAAAATGCGTTTATTTTATATGAATCGATCGTCAAGTCAAGAGCTAATAATATACAATTGCATAATAACTGAACTGCTTGAATTTTGAAATGAGATCAGCATTTTTATAAATTATCACAAGATTTAGTAATATTCCTCGAAATCTGAACGTACAACAAGCTTAAATAAATTGCTATTTTAAAAAAATTGTTTAGCTTATACAAAGACAGTGACTATAGCAAAAGCAGTAATAGGTTACTTGTTCGTGCATTTTTAATTCATTAAATTTTAATGGTATTAAGATTCTTGTTTAGTGCTGACACGGGATCCTTCGTCGTATGCACTCGTACTCGCGCATACATAGCAATAAAAGTTGAATCGTTTTGTTTCGTAAAAATTCTTTAACGACTTTTAATATCAATTAAAGAGAATGGACGAATTCTTAATGCTCGTTTTATTTTCTCTAATTTATAAATATGAAGAAAAAGAATGAAAAAAAAAATGCTCGTACAAAGAAAGATTGGAAATGAAATTTACGATTTCTTTATTAAGCGTTTCTGACCAGTAGGAAACTGCATTTATTTAAACCTTCAAATTGTAAATTATGAAAAATTTATCTGTTTTCGCCGAATTGATCGCAGTGACGAATTGATCGCTCTAAATCAAAGCTAATTTTCACTTCGAAGAAAGGAGAAATTTTGAAAGTAGGCCGTAAATTAAGTGCGCTCGGTAGATTTTGGTTTTTCTCAGGAAATTATTGCGTTAGATTGATAAAAAAAGTGTGAAACATTAGACGAACAAGGCATCAACGTTTCGATAAAATATGCCGTTAAATCCCGCATTCAGGTAATTCCTGCTTAAATCAATCGAAAATTGAATCGCGCATATATGTTTTTTCTCGGCTTGGCGCTCAAGAGCCCAGTATTGGTGTAGGAGGAATGTCAGCCGAAGCGAGAGAGCTCTTTGTCCGTTTTGGCGTTAAGCAAAGGAGGTCCGAGCTCGGGACGCGCGATGAAAGTAAAATAGCAAAAGTACAAATACATTATTAAAACGACCGCAATTGAAGACAATAGTATCTTAGCAATAAAAGCTTTAGCATCATAATTGTCAAGTGAGCAATTTGGTTAATTTCGGAGTTAATACGGGCTATCAAGATGAGGAGTAAAAATCGAGCCGATACTGGTTCCAGTAATGGGGCTGCAGCCTTTGATTACGACGCGAGTTTGGCGAGCTTTCGAGCCTCTCGTTTCGATAAAAGGCAATTTAGCGATTGTGGCGCGCGCGAAATCGCGCCGGCGGCGGAGCCCAATCGTCGGGCAATAAATGTTTCGAGTCGAAGAGGACCAGCGAGGACTGGATTAGGAAAGGATGCGGGCACCTTGACGGACGGGCGGGCAGGGATGCCCAATTGCGCCCCCGTCGACTGCGGAGCGCTCGACGCCGAGCTCGATGCCGCGCCGGCCGGCACCGGAGGGGGATGATGCCAGCCAACGTTACTCGGCTCTATAGGCCAATAATCGAGCGGCACCCCGCCGCTCGAAAATGCGCTCTCAATTAAATGATATTGAACGAAATTGATTCCCATTTGACAAATGAACCGGCCGCTGAGAAAGAGAGCAAAATAAGCCAGCTGCCTCGCCTGCAGCGGACACGCCGCTTCGTTTCAGGCACATATATATATATTGATGTATATCGCGCCAAGCGGATCAATTGATACCCCGACGAATTACTGCACAATTATGCCTCTCTTCGTTCCTGCAGACTAATTGCAGAAGGACGAGCAGCTTTTGCAGAGGAATTCGCGCGACAGTGGTAGTCGATGTACGCCGATGTATATTACACATGAATCGGGGGAGGGGAAGGAGGAAGAAGAAGCAGCTAGAATAGGCTGATGAATGCGTCCCTGACGCATAATATAACGCTCTGCTCGACTCTCTGCTCTCTGCTCTCTGCTTGGGCTTGGGAGAAATTGAGAGGGAGCCTCGGAGGGAGCTCGAAAGAAGGACAAGAAGAAGCGAGAGCTCGCCGACCAAGAAGAAGAAGAAGACGAAGACGAAGACGAAGAAGAAGAAGAAGCAGATGGACAAGACGGGGAAGAAGGAGAAACAAAGAGGAAAAAAAGTCACGACGAAAGCGGCGCGGCGAGAAGAAAGAAGCGAGAGAGGCGCGAAACGATGCTTCGCCTGCCAGTCGAATGATGCAATGCTGTCAAACAAGTGTCATCTGCGGGAAAGGGTCGGCCCGCAGGCTGGGACCGGTAAATTAACGTAAAATCAGCCGGAAACCGCCTGCATGGCTTCCTCCTCCTCGAACTGCGCGCGCTCTCTCGCGCTCCCCGCGCGCCGCCGATAAAAGAAAGAGAGCGACAAAAGAGCTTATTTATATTTATACCCGCGAGAGAAAGAGAAGCCAATGACGAACGAGCCAATCGCCGGAGAAACGAATTCCACGAAAGCCGCTCGATCACTTGCGCTCAATTTTGAAATTTTAAGCGGCGCTCTTTTTGCTCCTCTCCTTTTCTCCTTCTCAATCGAAGTAACGAATTCGACGGATCGCCCGCTGATATCCATTATCCTTGCGTATTTATATTACCCTCGACTTTTCCAACTGATTCCCGATGAGAAATAGATCCAATTAGCGCTCAGTTCGTTAAAGCTTCGTTTCCCCGTATTCAGCTGAATTGCGCCGCTGCATTCAATGCAGAAATTGGACGAAAAAGTTTATCGACGCGCGCGTTTTACCTATCCTCTCTGACCTCTAATAAATATGTATTGTCCGCTGCTCCTCGCGTCTGCGAATCCTCTTTTTCTCGAATTCAATCTTGATAGATTACGCGGGCAGGAGAGGCTGAATTCCCGAAAATTCTTAAATCTGCCCCGTCGCCGATATTACCTCGGCGACGCCTCTTAAAAAGGAACGCGATTTTTTTATTCGAGAAACTTCCGAGCGAAAAAGCCGCGTATAATTTTAAATAAATTTTGCGGTCGTGACTTGTTGCACGCTCCGGTGCAGTCGACGTGATTACCATCACGTGCCGTATAGCTTCATGTTTCCATGTCACCAATTGCCTCGGGACACGCATAGAAATTTATAGCTTACAAAGGAGAGTGCGCGCGAGGTATATACGAGTTCGGTCGAAGGAGTCATCGAAACCGAAAATTTTCTCGAAATCAATTAGTTCGTACAGATAGTTCTGAGAAAAGAATCCATCTTGCCAGCGGGTGAGAAAGGGGCAGCGCACGCGACTTTTCCCACGTAGGCGGGCTCTTTCTGCATCAACGGGGGGGCCCCGGGAAAAATGGGGGCTTCCCTCCGAAGGAATTTCCGCGCGAGCTCATTGCGTCATCCCGATCTCGAGGGATGCTGAGGAGCGATTGGCCTGCACCTGATAACGCGACTCTCTCTCTCTCTCTCTCTCTCTCTCTCTGGCTTTAATTGCGTCGCGCTGCGTCATCAAATTTTATCGAGCGCCGATCTCACGAGCCATCCAAACATTCTTGCCGATCGGAAACGATCGAATTTCGCTTATCGCTCTCACGCTTTTCGAAGCTCCTTTCTCCCACCTAACCACGCCGAGCCTCGGAAATATCATGACTGGCTAAATAGTTTAGTTAAATACAACTTTTATTATACTTCCTTCCTATCTATATTAATTGCCCACTTTTTTCCTCGTCAATAAATATTTATTAGCTGTATTAGCTATTTTCTCTTTTTCTTGGCTCCTCGGCTCGAGAACAATATTTGCCCATTTATTTTGATTTACTTAATTGAGACTTTTATTCGCAATTGTTTTCTCTTTCGAAGAACGAAGGGCGTATTGCTAGGCTGATGATGTAGAAAAAAAATTAAAAAGGAAATTACTTGTATCATCGACTTTATATTATATTTTAGACGCAGTCATATATTCAAAGTAATTTAAAATCTTCTGTAACAAGTCGATCGTCGAGGTTTTAAATCGATTTCATTCTATTTATTTATTAAAGCGCGCACACAGAGAAAATCACTTGTCGACCGTTGAATTTATTCACCAATGCACAAAGAGAAAACAAAACTTGACATTTATGATGAAAAACGTTAAGCGACGATGTTAGTAGAGGCATGTAAAGGACTGCAAACCCTTCAGCTCGAAAATTTCCTGTATTTCAAGCCGACGTTTTAAACGTTTAATTCATGGAACGCTTCTCTTCAGAACTTCAGAGAATTTACATTATAGTGATGAAAAGCACAATTTATGACACGATAAAAGTCTACAAGATTAGTTAAATTTACCTTTAAAGTCTTCTCCGAAAATTTTATTACCTTTTACTTTGAAATAGAAAATTTTAACCAGTTGTAATAAAGAAAACTTATAATTTTAATATTTTATATTAATTTTAATGGAAACTTTTTATAATAGTCACTCGAGTCGAACAAAATAAGTGCTTTTTTTTAAATGAAATATTTTTTTTTTTTGTTTTTTTTTTCTATTGTACTTATTAGTCAAACATTTTCTTTAAAGTTAAATGAATAATTTTCTTGCAAGGAATGTTTGTGCTTTCATTGGAACGTCTCTCTTGTTTATTGGATATTCATTAATTTACATGTCTTTTCAGAAGGGATTAAAAACTCTACTCTATCGCGAACTGGAAGAAAATTCGTAATTTTTTCTTTTTTCCGCAGAAAAAAAATTTGATTGCAGGGATCTAGCATTTTCGGTTATGATAAATTTGTGTTTAAGGATCGCTTGGCATTGCAGCCGTAAGTCTAGGCAGAGCGAGAGCGAGGGAAGCCAAAATCCCGAGGAAAGCAGCACCGCTTTAGCGATTCTTCGAGGTTACTATAATGGCAAAAAGCGCAGGTGCAAAGAATGCTGCGAGCGCTCGTGGGAGGCAGTCCGAGTGGCCGGTTCACTCGGAGTCGTACGTGCCGATCGGCTGCCGATAAAGAAAGGGCAATAATAGCCGTTTGATAGTCGGAGCGCGTGCCGGAGCAATGATCGTTTCTTGCAATCTGTCGCTCGAGATTGCTCGTCTGACGTAACGGGCGCGGATCGTTCTCGCTTCCAAGAATCCGGCGATGAAAGCCACCTTCGGGGAGGATTCGAAATCGCTCTTTGCCCGCGTTTTTTAGCCGATTTTTTCAGCGCTTCCGGCGCACTGCCGCGCGCTCGGGTTAAATTTAAAGCGAGAAAGAAGTGCTGATCGCGGAGGTGAGCAACAAGAAGTCGGCGGCGGCGGCGGCGGCGACAACGACCGGCGAGCCCTAGAAGACGACAACGACGAGGCTCGACGAAACAAGACGGAACAAGACGAAAAAGCGCGAGGCGGAGGGGGGTACGGAAAGAGAGCGATCGACTGCTCGAAACTTGTCGAAATCGCCGGCGCGCTTTTCCGAGAAGGCGAGGCTGAATTTGGACCGCTCGGTCTCGCGGCTGCCGGGCGGCGCACGTGCTAGAGGAGTTCGACGCTCACGCGATGATGTCCTCCTCGCTTTGGTGGCGGCGGCGGCGGCGGCGGTGGCGGCGGTGGTGGCGACGGCGGCGGGGCCTCCGTGCATGCGCAGAAAGCCCGCCGGCTGGAGGGGGGCAGGGAGTGAGAAGCTGCTCCGCTGCCGAGCTCCGACTGAGAGCGCAGTTTTACAAGGGGAGAACGGCTCCGTTCCCCTCTTCCCTCATCCTCACTCCCGCTCGTTCTCCGTATCCACCGTCCCTCTCGGGCCACTCGGGGGCTTCGCGACTCCGGAGAATTGAATTAGTTGCTGGGGAAACCGATCCCCCACTCTCGATTTCGAAGGCCAATCGGAAGGAAACGAGAGAAGGCGATTGTTGCATTTGAACGTATAAATGTACCGGCGGCAAGAGTTGGCTCACCAGTCGAGTCGACCGCCTCCTTCAAAGGACTGAAAAATAAAAGCGACGAGAGCACTTTGACGAGCGTAAGCACCTTCGCAGATACTCGAACCTCTTCTAGCCGGATCCGCTCCAGTCGACGACGGTGAGTCTGGCAACTATTTCGAGGCTGCACCGAGCTGCGGGGCACGCACGTGCGTGTGTGCATCGGCCCGAGCCCGAGCCGAGGCGGTCGCCCCCCACCGCCCCACCTTTTGCTGATGCAACGTCCGCAGAGCCGCTCAAGCGGCGGCTTTCCCCCGATTTTTGAGCCGCGCCGCGGGCCGGCCGGCCGGCCACTCGCGCGCCAGCTCGCGATTATGAAGGATCTCGAGCACGAGCAGCCAGTTGCAGCCGCCTCCTCCCGCTCTCGTGCCGCCAGCAGCCTCTTGCCAGCCGATCCCCCGAGCCGGTCTCGCGCCGATCGCGCGCGCGCCTCTCCTGCCTCGATACATTGCCTCTCGACCATTGCAGATGCAACGACTTAGCAACCAGCGCGCGGCCTCCAGGACGCTCCTGCTGCTAGCCGCCCTGGCGCTGCCCGCCGCCATCCAGCCCTTCAGCCTCAGCCGCCCGCTGCCCGAGGTCGACCAGGATGTCGGCCAGGAGCCCGCCGCCGGCGGCTACTCCCAGGAGCTGCGCGACAACCTCAAGCCCGGCAAGCCGCGCAAGCACGACACCGACACCTACGTCACCATTCGGGAGAGCCCCAAGGCCTACGTCAGCGTGCCCAGGGGGTGAGTAGCCAACGCTCCTGAGTAACTGCCAACGACGGCACCAGACGACACTGACGCTCCTTTTTCCTCGGCTTCGCAGGCACAGGCTCGAGCTCAGGTGCGAGGTCGACGCCAGCCCCTCGCCCAGGATCTACTGGGTCATGGGAGAGAACCCCCGCCGACAGGTAAGTCCTTGCCGATCCAGCCGACTCTCGACCTCGACCTCGACCTCGACCTCGACCTCATCTCCGACTTGCATTTTTGACCAGGTGGAGGAGCTCCAGCACGAAAGCCTCACCGACGCCTCGTTCACGACGATCGCCCGCGAGGTCTCCATGCTCGTAATCGACTGCGTGAGCCCGCAGGACCAGAGCCTGATCCACTGCGTCGGCGTCGCCGGCGACAAGATGACCATCTCTCAACCCACTGTACTTAACGTCGAGGGTAAGAACGAGTTGGTCTATTTCTGGCCGGCAGGCCACCTGACTCGGGAGACGATGGTAGCCTTCAGGCACCGATCTGCTTCTTCTTCTAGGTGGGAACGACACGATCGACTGCCAGAGCAAGCTGAGCCCGCCGGTGATCACGCGTCACCGGTCGCTCTACTTCTCCGAGATGGGTTCGACAGTCGTGCTGCCCTGCGAAGCCAGTGGAAATCCTCGACCGCGCGTTCACTGGGTCGACAGCGACGGACAGCAGCTCACCGACCCGCGCTTCAGTGTCCTGCCGAGCGGCGACCTCGTCATCAGCAGCATCCGCTGGCAGGACATGGACGGCTACAAGTGCCTGGCCAAGTCGAGCCAGGGCGAGGCCTCGGCCACCACTTTTCTCTACCCGGCCGCTAAAGTACGCAACTTTTCTCTATTAAACGTTATCTATCGTCTTTCGCATTTACTGAAACGCTTCTTCAAATCGGCGATCAAGGCCTGACGTCTTGAGCTTTCGCGAGCCCCCATGGACATCACCAGCCATCTCTATCTATCTTTCTTTCTTTCTCTCTCTCACTCTCTCTGTCTCTCTCATTCACGACTCGATAACACAGACACCTTGCTCTCTCTTTAAACATTTTTCGACCTTTTTCGCTTCATCACGAGGGCCAATCCCCTTGTTGCATCATCATCGTCTTCGCACCATCGTCACAATCATCCGAGCGCGCGCGAGCGCGCCCGTCATTATAGAAATGGAACGTAGATCGTAAACAGTAGTTTGAGAAAAGCTAGCTCATCAAAGACAGTGAACGAAACGACGAATGTTTGTACGATTGCAGTCGGAGTCGGAAAAGAGGAAGGCCAATGCTCTTTAAGCCGAGGACGAGGAGAGCGGCGGAGAGGAGTGGAGTGGAGGGGTGAAGAGAGGAGGAGATTGGAGAGGAGAGGCGGGACGCAGAGGCGGTTAGCACACAGCGTGCCAACATGCGAGAGCACGAGTCGCTCCGAAAAAGACCGATGCCAGAAAAAAGGATTGTAGTATTTTTCGAATCTCGGAACGACCAGGGAATGTAATCATGTTAAGACAAATATCTGACGATTGATCTAGTCACTAAGCGTAAATTGTCCGATCTGCACGAGTTCGGCAAGCGAACTGCACCCGGTAACTTAATTTCATTTGCCCATGGGGCAAATACTTAATGTACATTCCGCTTAATATAATATATTATTATTATTATTATTATTATTATTATTCTATTATATTACATTATTATTATATATTATACCCGTCTGCGCGTGGACTACGCTCGGGACGGAGTAGCGAACCTCGAGCAATTTATACACGCGCGCACTGAATATTTAGTTGAATATATTCTCAGGATATTATGTGCGCGAAACAATCAAAGGTCGGCTGCTGAGTTGTTCGCTGTTTAAAGAGATCTATCGTCGCGATGAGAGAAAGATAAAAAAAAGGATGAGACCTCGAGTGAAGCCAAATTTTCAAAGAGCGAAAGCGCGCACATGAGTGAGTGTGTGAAAGAGCGAGAGAAAGAAAAATAAAGATTATGCAAAAAAGATTTTAAAAACTCATTTTTCTCATATTCGCTAGTTTTTGTCATTCGCTGTTGTTCCTGAATTTGTATTTTAATGACAAAAATTATATTTAAGTTTGAGAAGTATATAAAAGTTGATGCTACAATAAAATAAATTTATCCTTCATACAGAAGAATTACAATGTTTTTTCTTTCCTTACTTTCCTTCGTACTTCAAACAATTATACGCTACATAGATAAGAAATCTTGAGCAGAAAATCGGATTTCATCTCCAAGAAATTATTTCCTTTATATTATTTGTTCAAGTTCTAGGATATAAGCGTTTTAATTAATTACGCGTTAAAAAATAATATTCCTTAATCTATGGGAATAGTTACAGAGAGAATAAATACAAAATAGAGATTTTTAAATGTCAGGTAGAGATTTAATAATCACACATTGGAGCTATATGCATAATGACGCTTTTGCTTGCTGTTCATAGCCTTAAATTTACTCCGATTTCTTCACTTACAATGATCCTGTACAGGCAAGCTGAGCACTTTGTTACAAATATAATACGTATTCTTACAATATCATGTATCTACAGTAATGCTTTTGTAGAGCACAGTTTACTACGAAGGGAAGATCTACGCGCTTCACTGAAGTTGCAATATTTTGTACACGACATATTGACGCACTCACGTATAAATAAATTCGTATTATGTGTCTACGGTTTTAACATATTAACGTATAATACTTAAATTAGTCATAATTCCTTAAAACTTTTAAATAAATCGCTAATTATTTAAAAATCTTTTCAATCTACACTTCGAGCGTAAAAAAAAATAAATTATACAAAGCACACATTACCATAAAATGTTTTTTGTCACGATCCTCCCCTCGTAACTTTTCCATCATAAATATACAGGTTTCTTTAAATCCAAACGTACATACAAAACAATACATCATAACTTAACGATAAATTTGACTTGATACTCTCTTCATTTTGTACAATAGTTAAATATTATGAGATGTGAAAACTATTAACATTAAAGTGTCAATTAATCTAATTATGTAAAGAAACTTTCAATTAATTATAAACAATGAAGAGCGTTTAAAACTGACTTACTCTTAATTAAGAGAGTAACATTGTGGAATACAGTTACAACCTCGCCTCTTTTGATAGGATTTGGCGATAGTACATTCTTTTCACAACATTCATAGATTTTTCGTTCCTTCGATAAAGCTCGTGTAAATTTAATAAACATTTACAGTCTTTTCCGTGGTTTCACTTTTCTGTGATTTTCAGATCCGTTTTCTATTCCGTAAAGGTGTCCTCGGTGTTGCATTTCTGTAGCGGCAGACTATAATATACGGCAAACATCCAACAAAAACATAAAATCAAAATAAAATAATTATTAAAAAAGCTCAAAAACTTTTTAAAAATGAAATTTTTAAAATAAACAAAATCAAATAAAAACAAAAAATAATAATAATAATAATAATAATAATAAAAATAATAATAATAATAAAAATAATGATAATAATAATAATAAACAAATAAATTCGCGGATGTATTGCTTGACTTAGAAAAATTTTTTTTTTCTATTTTAATCTCATTTTTTTTTCAAGTTTTTCAAATCAATTTCTATGCATTGGCCAAGTATAAAAATAAGTTTTTATAAAAAACCATTTTACCATAAGAAATAATAAATTGAATTGAAAGTTCGAATTCTATATTATTTTTTCTTTGGATAAAATATATTTTTAATTTAGGTTTTTCTAAATTCTATAATATTTTTTACACGCAAGTGTTATTTTTGAGATTCCGTATCTTCTATTTCAAAGCCAAGATTTAATCGTAACTCACCAAACGCGATCGCACTCTTTTTGGCAATTCTTCTTCAAGACTGTATATATCGTTACGCTTTAATTGATATATCGAGCCATCTTCGAATGATACCTGAAAGCATTTTATTTTATGAAATTTACATTACTTAATAGTACAGCAGAACACGTTAAATATAAATATTTACCCCATATGTGATAGCGTGATCAATTCCAGTAAATGTAGCTGGAAAAGTGCCTTCTTCTTTCCAATTAACCATTATTTCTTCACCGACTGCCGGAATTTTGCCAGGTTTATAGTTCTGAAAGAACAAGTTTTTTATGTTAATTATTTCCAAATGAAAATTAAAATACAGCGCGTAACATAATATTTATAAACTTACTACAACATCTTCTGGAGGTAGATCATTAGAAAAACTTTCGTCTTTAAAAACTACCAGGAAACAAACTTTGTCAGAGATGGATATTACATCTGCTTGATAATATCGTGTATTTTTATGTTTTGCATAAACAACTTCTCCCAGTCTAATTGGAATTTTTTCACCAGTATCATGTTTGTTACACAGTACCTTTAACAAAGAAGAAAAAACGAGTAAATATTATATTTAATATTTATATAAAAATGTTGATAGACACGTGTTTGTAAGTTCCATGACCACCGACAACGTAAGAAATCCGTTCTTTGATGACTCATAAGCGTATTGAATAACTTTAACAAGACATCATGGAGCCTGCGAACATGTGATTGTATACTCATGCAAGGTTAAACACCAATTAAGGGTGCGGAATTCCCATTGATCGAACGACATTCTGTCTCGTTTATGACAGCACGAAAGATGGTGGCACGCGAATTATAAGCATAATTTAACGATCAATTCTCCTTTTTCCCTCGAGCTATCATTTCTCTATTAAGAAAAAGTCTAAAAACGAATAAATGTAATTACCTTGAATTTATTGCTTTCAGAAGAGGACATTGTAAATGATGCACCTGTTAAAAGACCGCAGCTAGGGTGAAAATTTACATCACACTGATCATTGCTACATTTTACAAATGCTCCGTTATTCTGTTTGCAGTAGTAGCATCCTGAATCAATAACAGGTCGTTTTACAGCCAAGACATTAATAGGTTCTTTATTTACAGGATCTTTAAACCTGGCACCCAAAAGTAGAGCACATAAAATATGCACCCATTGACTGTCACTTGTCCTCTTTAAAGCTCCGCCTCGGACAGGACAAAGGCAACACATCTGTAAGCAGAAAATATTTAAATAAACAAGTTTTATTTTAATAAAATAATAATCCACAGAAAAATTAAACGTACAACGGATGATTTTCCAAACTGACAAATATCACAAGCCCAATTTTGGAAATCAGGAGGCAGAACTGTAACTCCGTAACAAGAAGCATGTACAGTCACTTGACAGTTTCTACACCGTAAAAGTTTATTATTTTCCGGTTCTGTTCGTTGCTCCAACGAATTTGCAGCAAAGAGATTTGTAGTCACCTAAAAGTACAAGTGTTGATAATAATATTAATATATTGAAATTAATTTATCAGTTTTCTACTTATATTATTAAGAATTGATATTCTTACCCATATAGGTGAATTTTCAGGTAATACTATTGATTTACTTTGTTGCCACTCTGGAGACATTTGTTTACTTCCTTTGTGATTGCGTAAATTAAAAGCTGCGCATATAGAGCAATGTGGTATATGCGCACTCCAATAGTGGTTAAATGTTTCTAAAATATGAAGATTTGGTATGCTTGGATAAAGCATTGTTTTAATGTGATCCGGAATCGTTGTAAGAATATTAGGTTCAGTTAAATTTTTAGGTTTTTCTTGAAAATCAATTTTTTCTTCTTTGACTTCCGTTACTGAATCAGAGCCTGACAGCATTGCAGGTTCCATCTTTGGTATTAAAATACCACTGAAAATATTGCTCATATTTTCAGATATATCTTTACATTTATTTTTAATATTTATTTTTTTGTTGTCAATAGACGATGTTGAAATAGCTAGTACTTCTGTGTCGTCAAATTCCTCGGGTTTAATTTCTTTTAATTTAAGTTTCCTGGGGCTTGCCTGCTTTCGTGGTGAACCAGAATTAACAAAAGTTGATACATTACTTTTTTTAGGTATTAAAGTAATTGACAATTCATCATTTTTTGTCAAATAAGTTGGTAAAATATCTACTTGTGTTGCAGTGGTGATTTTTGAATGTGGCTGAACAGCATCTTCAGATTGTGACTTTGTTGCAATTTTTAATGTTTCACTATTTTCAGAAATCATACATTGTACATTAGATGCAGCGCCATTCTTTATCACTTCTTTTTCTCCATCTATTAGCTTCGGTTTATTTAATAAATATGTATTTGAATGAACGAAAGACATTTGTGGCGTGAGTTTGATAAGTGGCGGTGGTCCACTTGAAACAAAACCAGGTTTTGAAAGAACGTGAGATTTCTCAGTCATTTTTTTAAAAATTAAAACTTCGGGTGTCGAACTATTCTCATTATTTAAATAGTTTACTTGATTTGTACTTGGAAAATTAAATAAATCAGCTGTACTTTCTTTATTGCTCGAAAAATAGAGCGTTTGATTTCCAACTTGCCAAAAGTTTTTCGGCGCTTCTTGATCATTATTCGTAGAATCTATATTTGTATTTGAAATTTTATTTAGACCAAATTTAATCCGTTGATTGTCTAAAGATTGTCTGCATTGAAAAGGATGGTTTAAAACACTTTGTTTTCCGAAATACAAAGATTCTTGATTATTCTTCGTTTCCGTGTCAAATAAATTACTAACTGGTTTTGTTGTTGAACAGTGGCCTGAGGTAGTAGGCCAAGTTTTATTAAAAGTCGAATTAGCATCACTAGAATGAATATCCGGTTCAATATTTAAATCTGACATAGATTTTTCAGTCTCGAAATCGTTTGGTATGTGGAGAACTGGTGGTTTTAAAAGGTTTTTCCGAATGCTAAGCAATCCTTTACTTTTATTCACTTTTTGACGACTTCGTATTTTAATTCTTGAACCATTTGAAGCATTAATTAAAACTGATTCATGAATAGCATTAGATTCGTTTATTTCTTTTTGTGGTAAGTCTATTTTATTCAAAAATAGATTTTTATCATTACTAATATTCATAGTTAGAGCAGTCTTATCCTTAGTACTGTTTAAGCTAAAATCATTACTTAGTGGATCATCTGTTTCAGTGTTCGTAATAGATACATTTTTAGCACACATGGGTTTCTGAAGAGAGTCTTGACCGTATACAAATTGATGAACTGCATCAAGATCTGATACATCTAACACCGGAATGGATTCTTTTTGTTTGACTTTCTTAGAAGCTCTTACTTTCTTTATGCCAATATTTGCAGACCCAATAGTTTTCTTTTTCTTTTTCTTCTCTAATTTGCAAGTAACATTATTTTTGGTAATTAGAGCATTTAATTCTGTAGAAAGATTTTCTGTCGAAGCATTTTTCATTTGTATAAACTGATCTTCTAAAGAACCGAGGGGGTCTGACTTAGGACTATCTAAAAGCTTTAATTCCGGTAAGCTCATACAAGGGACCATTTCAATTTCTTTTTTAGGTGAGAATCGTTCTTCTTTTGGTGCAATTGACTTCTTTTTTCTAATAACAGGTGGTTTAGTTTTAATTTTTTTCTTTGACAAAGCAATAGTTGTTTCCGATTTTATCGGAATTTTCATATCTGGTATGCTAAGACATGGAATATTTTCCATGAAGCCTTCTTCTTTATGAGTTTCTAGTTCTTCTTTTAATGATTCTGATAACGTTGTATTACCTTTATTATTTTTAGTCTTCGTTTTTCTTTTTTCCGAATTATTTTGTGATTTTCGTTTTCGTTTTCGATTCTTTTTCCGATTGTATCCATCGTCATAAACATTGCAATCTTCAACATCTAAATTAAAAAGCATGAGTTAAGAAAATTTGTTCATTTAATCTAATTCTATACAAAATTTTATTTATTCTTACCCATTTCACCAGCTTTCAACCAAATATCTTCCAAAACTTCTAGTTGTTGTTCATCAGGCTGTTCATCTCCATGATCTTCGTCATTTTCAAGGTCTTGCAATACCTTCTGCACGTGTGGAGGGATATCTGCCTCGGGATCACTATTGTTATTTTTACGATGTATTATTAATCTCTTATTTTTTGGAATGTCACTGTCTGCTGATTGGGACTCTGTACAAAAAAGATCCATTGCAGTAGGTGGAGGTGCTGCGGTTTGCCTTGGGTCTTCGGGATGGGGACCAATATCTTCTCCTCTTAGCCATAAGTCATAACTGAAAAGAATCATTTTTAATAATTTGTTTAAATGAATAAATATATAAAAAAGTCAAAGTTTTTATATTTACCGCTCAGGTTGAAATCTTTGAACAAATGTTTTCATGGATATCTTAACCATATCTGAACTGCAGGTGCATTGCGCAGCTCTCTTGCCATATTCCACCCATCGTGGTGTAGCAAAATTGGTGGACTCAGCACAGTTAAAACCATGATTAAATCCTGCATGATAACCATAAGGAAATGTTATCATTATCTCTCCAGCTTCTTGAGTAATCTATAAAAATTCAATTCAATTGCTTAGTTAATACAATATTATAGCATATTAGGTATCTAAAGAGGAAAAGAGTTAGCCAGTCCATAGTACGAAAAAATTCACTTTTGATTTGGGTGGCAAACACATGCTATGGGGTGGCCAATTTTTCCTCTTATTTTATTATTTTTTCTCTGACACCCTGGAGGGAATGTAGTATTAGTACTATTAGCCCAGTATTGAGAAAAAAAAACTTTAAATTGTATTAAAAACTACAGGAAAAATACCTTGTTATGAGGAATAGAATACTGTCGTAGAATTGGAGGAGATATAAGTGACATTTTATGACGCAGAAAAGCTTGGCAACTTTGATAACTTGATGGGAAAAATCCACTTGCAAGGCGTTCCAATCGTCGACCATGTTCTGGTGGTACAGCGTACCAGGTTTTTGGTGCTCCAAAATGTAAGTAATTGATTGAATACAAATCCATATCTTCAGTATGCCAAGCAAATGTTGTCTTCCACATACCAAAATATAAATATGCTGTATTAACACCTTCTATCGAAATTCCATAGTCTTTATTAACATAATCTAGTATCGTCCCAAGTCTGTTTATATTCCATTCATTAACGTCTGGATCGGTTAAAGAACCAGATACATCTGCTCCGTATATAGGAGCAACGTATGTTAAATTTTTCCAATACTTGCGTTCTAAATCTTCATAATCAAAATGTTTTGGTGTTCTGAACCTCTCTGTCAGGGTTATTTTTTGAAATTCTTTCACTGTCATTGACTTTTTTTGAATATTAATCTGCTGATACAGGCCTTGCTTGCCAGTGACAACTTGACAAATTGGTGCTGGTATGGTTAAGTTTATATCATCTAGGTTGTATCCATTCTTACGTGGAACCCATTCAGGTGGTGGTATAACTTTTGCAATACCAGCTTTATGGGCATTTTGGGATTCCATATATTCAATATATTTTGGGAAATCTTTAAATTCCTCATATGTAGGCCGAAATACCTGTATCCGTGGAGTACTACTCGACGCGTTGTTAACCATTTTTAAATTTATATTTTTCTACTGAATGTTTTATTACTTAAAGTTAAACCTCAGAGATCAGCATTCTAATTTTCTGAAACACAAAATAAACCAGTACATCTTAATAATGAGCATTTCAATGCACAAACGCGCTCAGCATGCTAATAACAATTGCAGTTCAAGAGACACGTTTGTTTACACACTGTGTCATTTAAAAGTGCATGATGTAATACTGTATAAATTTAGGGAAGCAACAAATGCACGCGCGAACACTATGCGTTAAAGCAGATTCGTCGAGTCCGCAGCGACGTTTGTCGTCTGCTCAAATTGCAAAATACTCAGTCAGCTCGAGCTCTAATGTAAATTTTACTATCGAAATTGAGCGACGGTAGCGAAGCGGCGGATTCATCACAGAGAGCGGCGTCGAAAGTTCGGCAAGCAATAAGAAAATTCCAGCAATGCGAGAGAAAAGTACGGTTCCGTCCACGAGGTAACTCGTCAAATCCGAAAACATAGCCGAAGCGAGGAAAGTTTGGAAAACACGGTTCCACAGCGTGTAAACAAAATGGATGACTCCCTGACAAGCTGTGGGTGGGAGAGAGACAGTTGCTTGGACTCGTTCTCCGTTCAGCGCATTATCGACTGACAAGATGCAGCAAGTACTTACCACAAAAGAGCCCAGCTCCTGATCATCCTCGACAACGCTTTTGTCCAGGCAGAGAACGGAATTGAAGAGAAAAATCACGGGAGGCAAAAGAAACCTGCTTACGCGTGCGGCGGCCTCGCAGACGACCAACCTGCACACACACGCTAGCTCCCTCGACGATCCTTCTACGCGAGTGAAAAACGCTGCTGTTGCTGCCGGGTCGTTCTTCCAGGCATGCGCATCCAGCGCATCCTGGCTGGTGAAGCTGGTGTATGTCTTGCTACGAGATGCTGTTTTCTACACGCACTCAATGACGCGGAGACGAGATCAGCGCACAACGAGCATCCGAGTGCGATTGTACTCTTCAAGTCTTCGCTCGACTAGATGACTTTCCTCTGGCGTCCCTCTGCCCTATGGACTTCTGTGTTTGCTTTTTGCAGGAAAACAACAAACGGACCTTTACGCTTGTGGCTTGTGGGTATTCGACTGCCCCCTCCCTCTCACCCTACTAGTGCTACAGGCTGATACGTCTGCTCCCTGTACTCTGTACTCTGTCCCCTTCTCCCCACCCCTCTGTTTTACTGCTCTCTCTTGCTTTCGAGCTAGGCAGGCCCTCCCCGCTTTTAATGTCGCTTGGGTCACGTACGCACAGGTTTAGTATATCTAACATTTGTATATATATATGCGTCCCCGCTACCTGAGGAGTCTGCTCGATCTGCAAGTTTGCAGATTTTGTCAGCCAGATAAATTTTGGGATAAAGTCCTTTTCAAAGATTACTTCAAGCTTGGAAAAATCAAAATAGATTTTTTTTTTAAATTGTAATTTACAATATAATAGAATAAATATTATTATTAATAACAATATTTTATTTTATTTTTAAAAATTGTAAAAGGAATCATTTTCTCAAATTTTTGATTTTTAAAAATTTTTGCGAAATGCTAAAATGAATTGATTTATTATATTATATAGAAAACTACATTATTTTTTCAATCAACCCTTAAACGTCCCACTGGGGTCGTTCGCGGCAAGGCCTCTTTTTATTTGAAATTACCGCCCTTTTCATGTTCGAAATACGGACTTATACTGTAAATAAAAAAAAAAAAAAAAAAAAAATTTCTCAGATGCAGATGGCTCAATTGAGATTAAGATTATACCCGACCCAACTTAAGACCCTCATGATTATAAATTTTCTGTTACAATTAAGTTTTGAATTGTGTACCTGTTTTAACTACTAATAAGGCTGTCTCTCCAATCGAATTAACAGGCCTGTGAGTAACTGAATTTTGGAAACAGCCATAAGGAGTGGGGGCAAATACCAACCAT
>UCOL01001274.1:0-39638 GCA_900474335.1 Ormyrus nitidulus
GCCTGCGTCCGCTTAAAAAAAAAAAAAAAAAAAGAGGCGAAAGGAGAGGGCCGCGAAGTGCGCGCAGGACAAGTTGCAGGGAAGAGGCGAAACCTCGTTATTATCTTAGGGGCCTTACACTCGTCGTCCTCTCGGTCGTCGATGATGCAGCTCTCTCACTCTCTCTCTCTCTCTCTCTCTCTCCCCTGACGTAAAGGCCCAAGGAGCTGGCCACTTTGAGACCATAAAGAGACAAAGAAGCGCTCTCGCGCAGGCAGTAAACTCTCGTTTTCGCAAAAGGCAGCGAGGGACGACGACAAAAAAATCCCTGGGTGCACACCCGAGAGAGAAAGAGAGAGAGAGCACCGAGGGAAAACAAGCGAGAGCTGCATGAACTCGGAATCGTTCGGTGACGAGGGGGCTTTTACGGCTGCTGCTGCTGCTGCTGCCGCTGCTCCTGAACGTTCAGGCTTTTCTTCCTCTCCCCCTCCGCTTTTATGACAATTTCTACGTCGCGGTTTACGTTGCGTAAACTCGCACCGCGAGCGAGAATTTTCGTACGCGAGCCCGGCACGATTTACGAGCCACTAAGCGGTGATTAGTCCGCCGCGGAGGATAGAGAGGAACAACCTCATACTCCCGCCTGCGAGGTTTTCGTCGATAATCCCTGGGCTTTAAAATCTCCGCTTGCGCCGCCGAGGACTCCGGTCCTTCCTTCCCACCTGCTTTTCCGCAGGCACGTCTCCACGGATTTTCGGTCGTTTTATCGCAATCGACTTGATAACAAAAACGTTATACGAGGCTGATTGTGCGCTCGAGAGACGCGTCAATATATTTAACGCGCGAAATGTCGGCTCCTCGTCAGCTCCTTCGACTCGGATACAAAGGCCGCTCTCCTCGATGTGTACCGACGGCTCGAAAAATTTGAAATCCTTTCGCGGCGCACTCGATCGTTGCCAGACGCGCGCGAGTGACATACGAAACGGGCGGCGCGCTTACATCGCGCATCACCCTTATCTCCTTCGTTCCTTTGTCGCTCCCCGCGCCGCACCTCTCTCTCCCGCGGCCTCGTATAGACGCTCGGGTTGTACTTAAGACAAGTCCATCGGCGGCTGCATTAAGCATCGGCGGGCTTGTCGAAACGCTCGCCGCGGACGCCGAGTGAAAAATCGATGACGGGCGCGCCGCGCGCGCACCATATAATACTTTCACGCGTCGGGTAACGCCGCGCTGCGCGCCGCCTGCTCGACTTTGACACTTGACGTTAATGCTTGGTAAGCCGGACAGTGGCGGCATTACCGTGTATATATCGGCGCGGCATTACGTATGCGAGAGTCGATGTATGCCTCGAGTCTCCTTTTGGCATCGGAGCGAATGAAAATGAGAGAGAGAGAGAGAGGAAACGGACGGGAGGAAAACCGTCACCCTCGTCGTTTTCGGGGGATTTCACTGACTGGGCGCGATGTTGCATTCGTCGATAGGTAAACCTTGGCTCTTTACTTCTCTCAGTATTTCGGACGCGCACAGCTTGTGTGTACGTAATAATGCGAGGCTTTCGTATTACGTATTCGTGTGGCTACGTTGAGACTGATGCTCGGGAAATTTCTGTGGGGACAAAATCCGCAACTGAATTTACAAATTCTAAGTAAACTTTCTAGTCGAAATACTTTAGCAACCGATAAAACAGACAATTATAATTTCTTTTTCAATCCTTGATTAGAATCTTTTAAAAAATATTACTGAAAAATAGCTAAACTAGCTAAAAAAAAATTAGTCACTTTTTAGTTCACACGAGGCGATCGGTTTCCAAAGCTCCGAAGGGATCGCTAAAAAAAAATTCATCCTTAGCGATGCATTTGCATGCCGGTAGCCCAGCCAGCGAAATTACAATGGTCCTCGGAAATCCAGCTTCACGGGGCTGAGAGAGAGAGAGAGAGAGAGGGGCGCTCTCATCAGAGGCTCGATTACCGTTCTGGCCGGCCGGCTCTTCTTTCCTTTTTTTTTTATATACGAATGCCCCGCCTGATGAGGGAGCAATCGCGCTGCTATGTGTAAAAGCGACGCGCGAGCAATTTGCATCCAAGCGCGATTCCCACAGTTTCCGCAGGTCCTTCGTGTTTCTCATGATTCGACCCCGCGCGCGATACTCGCACGGAGCTCTTTGTCCCCCCCCCCCCCTCTAAACCCCTGCCGAAAAAAAGGGACCGGCGAAAGACGGACACGAAATCCGCTCCTTCGCCGGTGCAATCATCTAATGCGATGATTTCGGCGCGAGCCCCCCCTACACGTAATCCCGGGTTACGGACGGAGCGGAGATCGCGGACGGACCGAAGGAGAGAGGCCGATTAATGTGATTAAGGAGGAGGCGTAATTTCGCGGGAGAATAAGAATTGTTTAAATCTCTCGGTACGTCGATCGCTCGAGCGCAAACCTGTGGCGTTTGTGACTTTCCTCCTAAAACGAGGCGCTCGACGATCGACACCGAATCGCGGAAAGGCATATATAGGCGCGTGACCTGTATTTAAGCTCCGGTGCGCGGCTTGTCTTCCTTACCTCGCGCGGTTCGTCGTCGCGCACTCGTTTTTCTTATTTCTCCCTCGTCCTTCTCTCGCGTCCCGCACGCAAACGTGAGAACCGAGCGTCCTCCGAAACGGACGCCTCCTCGTGCGTGCGCTACCCGGCACTTTCGTTCTCTCTTGAGAGAGAGAGAGAGAGAGAGCTTTTTCGCGTGCCTCCCGATGTTTTTCGCTCTCTTAAATAGCCCCGGCCGCAATGATAAGTAGCCGGAGCGCGGCGCTCGTTAAGTCTCCGCATCGCTCTGACCTCGCGCGCGACGTGACCTTTCTCCAGGGATGTATATTATATCGCTCGGCAATTTGTCTTCGATGAGCGTCCGCGATCGAAGGAACAAAGCGATTCGCGTGTATAGTGTGTATACGGCAGGGAAATTTGATGGATTTTCGCTTCGGGGCGACTGTTTGTTAAGACTGGCCGCGGACGACAGCCGAGAGACGGAAATAGGCGAAAAGCCGACGAATGTCGGAATAGCGCGGAGGGAGGCGTGCCTCGCTTGTCCGTCGCTCGGGCCGTACGAGCTTCATGCGCCTAGAGGAAACGCGACTTGCCTGGCGTACGGCCCTTCTTTTTTTTTTCGGAATGGACGCTCCGCGGGTAATGATATGTTATTAATGCAAAGTATGCTGGAAAGCAAAACAAGGGTTAATGCGTGTTTAATCGAGGAATTAGCTCTTACGAATAATTTCATTTTCTCAGCGGTTTAGTTTTACAGTTATTAAATGTTTTTTTGCGACAAGAATTTTAATTCAGAATTTATTAAATTACTGTATACATATTTTGTATCTTTGTAAAAAGTAACATGCATCTGGCACAAATTGATCAGGTTGTTATCCAATTTAAATTGTCAATCGGTAAATACCAACATAAAATGGGAAAACGTATTCTTCACATTAAATGTCATTCTTGCGAATTACTATGTATCAAATAAAAAAAAAGAGGAGCCGTAAATAATCCAACTAACTGAATGAGCTCACTCGCGGGCCAGAAAAAAAATATATAGATACATAACTCAGCGTTACACGCAGCGGCGCTCGATAACTCAGGCCTTAACACGTGCGCTCTCGCGAAAACAGTGCAAAACGCACATCTGCCGGCGCAATTGAAGCGCAATCCGATGCGAATTCGATACCTCTCTCTCGGAGCGCGTATACACCCCTGCACGCTCCGCGCGAGAGCGCAGAGGTATATGGAAGAAGAAGAAGACGAAGGAGCGCCTCTCTCGCCGCCTGAAAAAAGAGGAGCAGGAAGAAGATCGGAGCCTACGGTTTCACGCTCGCGAGCGCAATACCGGCGCGCCGAGCCGATTTATCGGTCATCGGTTATAAATTCCAAAATAAATTGCCGGAGCCCCAGCGACCATCGAGCCTCTCTCTCTCTCTCTCTCTCTCGCGCTCTCCGGCAAACACAGAAATACACACGCATAAGCCGCGCGCGCAAGTTCCGAGCTTAGGGAGATAAAGATAGAAGCGGCCAAAGCAAACAACAATAATAATTATTTGATATAGGCAATAAGTTAGGTGCCCGCGCGCGCGCGCTCTATCTCTCTTTCTAGGCTCGGACGCGGATGTTTCTCTTTCTCGGGCAGCGCCTCCTCCTTCGTTTCTGGGGGCGCAGCCCCGTAATATCTATAATGGGCTGTTCTACTCGAGTGACCTGTCAGCCGACGCTGAAATTAATGGCGGCCGAGATTTCGCGAGCGCGAAACAACAGAGAGGGAGAGAGAGAGAGAGGAGCGTATTTCGCCTTCCGCTTACATAGCTCTGCTCGATGATCGAGAATCCGAAGCTCCTCCGCTGTATTTACCACCGAGAGGCTCGATCGGTAGATACCCAATGAGCACACTTTCCGAAGAAAAACGGTCTTTGAAAAATTCTTTAAATCATCGGGCGACTGATGCGATAACGACGTTACACTCGTATAAACATTGCACTATTAATTTTTGGGATTTGGAAACATTTTTGCTGATTTCGAATAAGAGAATAAGCTAATAAGAATTAGTTGGCCGAAACGACAGTTTGACAGTTATGTAAAACATGCAATATTTAAGAAACATCAAAATTTTTGTTATATTAAAGTAAAATATTTTAGAAAACTGTCCATGATATTTTATAAAAACATTTTATATGTCCATAAAAAAGATGTAAACAATTTTTCTTAAAATAAATTTCTAAAATATTTTAGAAATCTTTCATTTCACAGAATTTTCTGTGAAATGAAAGATTCATTAGGTATTTCAAGAAAGATTTCTGATAAAACTTTTGCAAACAGTAACAGATATCTATTTCATATTTTAACCCTCATAAGATTGAAATTAGCTCGACATAAAAATGATGGAACCCGTGAAAATGTTTTTCGTTGGGAACCGGTGGAAAATATAAATCGAGACACTTGATCAATTTTAAATGGTAAGTCCTTAGTTTTTTTACGAGCTTCCAAATTGCTTTAAGTTTAAAAAAACAAAAATGTGTTAGAAAACGTTACAATGTAATATAGTAAAGATAGGGAAGATTGATACAAAATTGTTCGGAATATTTTTTTAAATTTTCAGTTCCATTTGGTCCTGTGATATGCCAAATAAACAATATAATTCATAAATTAAATAAAAGTAGTGAAGTAGCTAAAGAGATAAATACTTAATTATTTTGGAATTAAGTTTTGCAGGAAAAAGGATAATAATCTGAGAGTTATCCTTGTATGATAACTTTTAAACTTTATTGTTAAACTTGTATCCATTACAACAAGAAATCATAAACAAAATTAGCTTCGTTTCAGCAATACATCGAAAAATGTAGAAAGTATAGATAGATTCTAAGTTTTTCAAAGCGTGAACCAACGCTATATTTTTACCCCCTCATAAAGAGCAAATCAGAACAATTATTGAATCGGAATAAAATTAAGAGAACTATCCCAAATGTTTTCTTGACCAAGCAAATTCGTTTCTATTTATAAACAATAATCACTCCTAATAATTGAAAATAATATAAAAGCGGAATAAATTAGCCACGTGACGCAAAAGAAATTTAATGAATCGCGCATTAAGAGGCGCACTTTTAGCATGCGAGTAACAGCGCGATCACCTTCGAGCGATTGCAATAATTACATCACTTAATCAAAGCCCTCATCCCCCAAAAGAAAGAGCGTAATCGAAATGAAATCGAAAGGCGGCCTCCACCCGGACTCCCCTCGCCGAGACACCTATACCCAGTCCAGAAAAAGAACTCTTCTCTCCCCGCGCGTATAATTCAATTTTTTCCCTCGCGCCTCACCTCTCGCGCGAAAAGCTCATAAACTCAATTGGAAGATGATAGCCGCGCGGCCACTCGAACGGTCGCGCGGCTATAAAAAGCGAAGAGCACAGGGAGCGCGCGGCTGGGCGATATTTATGCGCCTACGACCTCGCGAGTTGTAAGAGGCGCAACGCATCCTCTCCTCTATAAAGATGCACTTACCGCGATGGCCGCGTAAGAGAGAGGTAGAGAGAGAGAAGAGCCGCGCTGCTATGATATACTCTCGAGGCCCAATGATCTCGCCCGAGAGCCGCTGCTTAAAAGCGGTATACGCGCGCTTGTTTAAGCGCGGCTATCTCGCCGCGCGCGAATTTTCTCGCCCTTACTTCACTGCGGCGGAGCTGTACTTCAGTTATTTTTCTCGCTCGACGAGCCGAGCCAGGCTCCGCGGTGTACGTTGCTGTAAATGCAGGGGAGGATGCAGCCGCTCGTGCTTCCAATCGGTGTAGGAAAACCGAATGAATGTTTGTGGCCAAGTATGAGCTTTGCGAGAGGTTTACTTCGATCCTAAATCGCTATTATTGACGTACGGTCAAGTCGCTCAGAGAGACAGATTAATGAGTGAAAAGACGAATATTTGTTGCTCGGCACGACGCTGATACTTCCTAGTCTGACTATATTACAGACTTTTTCTACTTAATTAGCACTCCAACGAAACAGCTCGCTCGAATAAAAATGGATTTTATCACGAATATAATCCGCGGAAAGTGTAAAACGCGAAGCGCGCGCCGCTTTCTCGGCTGCGTGTCGCAAGTCGAGCGAGCGTCGACGCACAAAGCGCGGTAGTTCGCGCAGGCCAGGCGGCCCACGCAAATTGGCCTTTTAAAACTCCATCACGCGGCGGGCTGATTCGAGAGCTATATCGCGCTCACTCGCGTTCTAAGTCGTAAAAGACACCGACTCACTCGGCGGTTTGCACGGATTATTACGCGCTCTCTCTCTCTCTCTCTCTCCCGCGAAAGAGCAATCGAGGAGACGCGCCGAGCGAAATTCACCCTCCGCGCTTTCGTGCGAGCTGAGCTTGCCGCAGGAATGCGTGCGCGAGGATTATTTACGTGATTGTATGCAGGGCCGAGTCTAAACTCGCGTTTTTTTTTACAGAGGGAAGTATCTCGAGTATTTTCAGCGCTGTGGGGTGTTCGGCCTGGGACCGTTGATGGCGTTAATTTTTTTTCACGCCATCGATAGTGCTATTGCTGGTGAGGTAATTGTATGCTATAGGATCTTTCAGATTTCCGATTTACTACGCTTTTTTAATTCATTTCTGGCTTCAACTTTCGACATTGAAAGATCCAGCGCTGCTTGTTGCGGTGCAACAACGACGATGTTGACTCAACGGAGTTGTAAGCCACCTCCGTTGAGTTAATTCTGATTTCAATATTGTCCCAGTACTCGGCGATTCTTCTCTGTGCTCTTCCATTGTTATTACTATTATCAAAAACGTCTGCAAATACAAAAGTATTTAAGTACTCAACATGAAAATCTCCCCAAAAAATCAGGACAAACTCCTAACATTCTTGCCTTATCTCTCTTTTATTTTTTAATTAGTAAAATATTAAAAGTAATTTATGGAGTGCATTATACCTTTAACGAAAACCTTTTAATAAATTTATTATTCAAAATAAACGTAGTTGTTCTAACTTTAAAAAAATCATTTGAAATAAATTTAGAAGTTTGTTTATATTCAAATAAATATTTGAGTAGAACGATATGTATTTATATAATTAAAATATGTATTTATATAATTTTTTTTTCAGTGTATTTCTTACGTTTAATCCGACAATTTTATTTCAATCAAGTGAAATGTTTCTCATGCTAAAAAATCGCTTTATGCAGTCCTCCAACAAGCGTGTTACGAACCCCGCATACTAACTTCGTACACGGGTTTGCGTTTTCAGCCGAGTTTGCGCCGAGGTGCCACGCAACAAACAGGGACGCGTGATTTTAAAAGGGAACCTGTCACCAGTCAGCTCGTTTGAAAGGCTTCCCTCGCGCCGCGGTGATATTCGCAACTTTAGATTTACGGCGTTACGTGTTATTGGCTTTTTTCGGCTAAACTCGCTGCAGTGGCTGTCGGCTTGAGTTAGAAGTATTTTCAAAGATTTATTCAATTTAGCGGGTTGCCAGGCTTCCTTTCTCCTGCTGCGACGGGGGATGACCCCTTTGCTTTTTTTAAGTGCACGACCAACTTCGAAATTCAAAAACAAACTTTGCAATCGAGCTAATTGAGCTTAATTTTTGACTTGACGATGCATATAGGCTGATTTTTACACTGAATGTACATGTTACCGGAAGAAATAGAAAAATGTGTTTAAATAAACACTGAATTGATTCAAAAATTTTAAAAAATAATTAAATTTCTTATTTGTATGCAGCGTTAAGTAATATATCGAACTTGAAAAGAAACTTATAAAATGTATAAAATTACTTCACTATAAATGAAACATATCAAGATTTTAGTACTATTTTTATTAGTTTTGCCTTTAATTTGTTATACATTTTGACTGAAACGATGTCTACGGAAAAACCGACAATAATTCAAAGGGAACTTGTAATATTTCATTCCTAACGCGAAAAATATCGTTCGATACGGGTGCGAAAACTGATTAACGACTCATGCGAGAATCAACTTTCTCACACTTGTATTGAAATGCACTATTACAATTTGCAGAAAAAAAGTTGACATTCAATTTTGCGCAAACCATTTTCCTGCAACTAAAACGAGATATCAAAATGTACTTTTAAAATGAAAAATTAGAAGCCACGAAATGTATACACATCGTGCTTGTCTCGGAAATCCAGCACACAACTCAGCGAACAAGGGCGCGTCAGAGGACGCAGAAGAGAAACGTCTACGTGGACCGAAAGAAAAAGAAAAACGATAGTCGGATAATGATAGTGGAACTGTTGGTCTGCGGTGTGCCTCCGCTAACGGACGCAAGTTAATTAAAATCCGGCCGGGTAATGCGTTGTTGTTGCTCGGGGTGTTCCGGGACCGAGGGAACGAGGCGAGGAGCAAAGAGTTGTAAAACGGAACGACGAGGAGCGACGCCGCCCACAAGAAAGGCGATTTGACACTTCATTATTCGCCGGCCACGTGGGACCCGGTCATTAAAACGAGATTAGTCCCGAGCGCCGGGGATATCCCTCCCGTGGGCCTCACTCACCGAGGCGCGACCGATGCGCGAGAGAGGATCGGCTGCAGCTTAGACTGAGGATCTTGTGGAAATGCCTTCGAATCCACTATTATCTGGAAGGCATTTTTTATTGACTGCTTAATCATTTTTCTTATTGATGAAGAACGACGTTTTAGAATGCTTCGTTTACTTTTTAAGTAAATTTTAAGTAAATTATGTATTTGATATTGCGCTTACTAAAATTAAAAATTATGTTTCAAAGAAGTTTAATTTTTATAAAAAAGTCAGTGTTTTGGTTGTATATGACGCAGCTTAATTTATATTTTAAAGCTGGACTGCGTGTGATTAAGTTCAGTAATAAACGTTAGAAAAACTTCACGTAATAAATAATCTAATTTTCGTTAATTTTCAAAAAACTGTGAGTTCAATAATTAAAATTGTTCAAAGAAAGTCTGCCGTAACTTGGCACACCTGCGAACTCGTCCTTCGTAAGGTGCTATTACGCTGCACGGCTCTTACTTTGCGACTTACTGTACATAAAGAAGAAGAAATGAAAAAAGAAAAGAAAGAAGGTATATAGTACAAGATCTTGTGAATTGTTTTCTCGAGAATCGTGTTTTGAGGAGAAATTAACAAAATAAAAAATTGTAATTATTTCTTAGATATCACATATATTTAAAATTCGATAGAAGATAAAAGTAATTTTAATTGAAATAGACGATAAGATATTTATTTCATTTCTTCTTCGCGTATAAGCAAGCTTTTTTGATACCTTTTTTGTTTAAATTTTATTTAACAGTTATAATGTTACAATATGAGAATTCGATGAAAAATGACAAAATTTTTAAGTAATCGCGACATATTTGGGCGGCTCGTACTGTATTCGCAATTGGCAATAGTCGCCAAAATAAATGAAAAATAATACAACTCTAAACGAAATCAATTTCTTTTCATCAAAGAAATACCATAGAACAAGCGGAGATAGAAGTTGCACTGAATTTTCATTTATAAATAATTTTGTAAATTCGTTTAAGAATTTCTTTTTATCATTTAAACCAGCAAATGAAATTGCTAGCTTACTATAAAGATGACAAAAAAACACGAAATAAGATTCCTTTACTCATTGTTATTTGTTTTATGCTCACTAAGCATATGTAATTTATTACACCTTACCTTATTTCAGAACTAAAATAGTTAATATAGTTATTAAGCCCCAAATTTTTTAGTTAAAAAAGTTATTTCTAATTTTTGCAATGTGCCAAGAATAAGTTTCTTGCACTGTTTAAAAGTAACATTAATTAACAACTGCTACTGCTGCTGTCGGTCCTAACTATATATACACCCATTACCATTTCAGCAATAACCGCAGAGAAGAAATAAAGAAAGACATCCGCCGAGGAATCGGAAAAATATATCGTCGGCGGAAAAAAAGCGAGAAAACAGGAGCAGTGCAGCGAGCGTCGGAAAAGGATCCTTCAGTCGGGCGCTTCCCCGCGCTCTGGCAGTTTCTTCTGGATGCGCTTCGAGCTGCGCGGGGCCCCGAGAGCCATTACATAGTAGTAAATATCGTAACAACTCGTCGTGCGAAGCCCCGGACCGGAGTCTCTCGCTCGCAGAGGGCCGCCTCGGCCGAGAGGACTGCGGCCAATTATGTAATTGCCGAAGAATTACTTATATACTGCGCGGAGCGGCCTAGCCGGCCGAGGAGAGGAGTTCCTTTCTTCTCTCTTACCCTCATTCAGTGACATTCCCTGAGGTTTTTACGGCCCCTTGACTGCCGGGTCGTTGTCTTTTCGACTGCGTTTCTTCGCGTGATAATCCGTCGGGCTCGAGAGGAGAGCTCGAGCCAAACGGCAGCTGTCGAAGACGGAAAGAAAGGGAGAGAGAGAGAGAGAGATATCGGGCTCGGTCGCACGGCTCTCGCTCCTCGTGCTTCGCTTTGGAAGCTCCTGCGACTCTTGGCGAGAACTTTTCTGCGGGGGGAGGAGAGGGAAAAAAAAAAAAAAAAAATGCCGCGGAACGGAAGAGAGGGACGCTTTGGCTGCTTTTTAAAAGAAAAGAGTGGGAAAGGGACTTAGGGGCATTTCTGAGGCCGGTGGAAATCATTGCTACCGATTAGGGTATTGTTTGCAGATTTTAGACCTTTCGCTTAGTTCGTTGAAAATCGTGTTAACTTATTAGATTTTTAGGATGCCTCCGTCAGATCGCAGGGAAATGCTAAGTTAAATTTGCGCGGCGATTTGAAGTTGTAATTTCATTAAAACAATATAATTAATGTATTTGTTACTGCGTAAACTAGCATAGAAGCTGCATTTCTGTGATACAATTAATAAGGAACTGATTGATCTAAATCAACAATATCATGGTTTTTTAATTTACATTTCAGAATCGCTTCGCAGCAGGACGGATGTGGTTGTAAGTAGAGAGGGTGGAAGTGTCGCAGGCGCAGAGTTATCTCAAAAAGTGGATTTTTAGTGTATTTGCAATAAGAAATCTTGGTTAAATATATTTTAACTATTTAACACACTACTGTCGACAAAAAAGTTATCTATTCATCTCAAGAAACTAAATGTAAGAATTGCTTTAAAATCCACAACGGAATTCAATAAAATAAAATGAAACTTTGTATAAAATTTCTAAATTTCAAAGCCACCGCGCTCCCAGAGTCTCGGAGCCACTTATACGTAAAACCGTCGCGCTTCCGCAAGTCTTCCGCAGCGATGCGAAGCGGTAAAAAAGCCCGGCGAGAGAGAGAGAAAAAAAAACAGTCGTGCACTGTAAATATTTATAGCGTCGAGCCGTTAAAGTCAGCGCTTCTCTCGGCGCAGTTCCCCTCTCCGCTCAGTCTCGAGGCTGGCAGCGATCACGCACAATGGCTTTGACAGTAAAGTGGCAGGATAAGTCCGTCCTTCTTGGGAGAGAACGCTCAACAGCCCGAAGACCTGCGCGCGCGGCTAGGTGCACCTACTCGAATGTGTGTGTGTCTGTGCGAGCTTGCCGGAGATAAGGATCGGCCTTCGTCGGGACGAAAGGACTATACGCGGCAATTTTACTGTCAAAGCCTCGCTTGATGCATTAGGGCGATTAAGGGACCTCAATTTGTTGCTGTTATACGCCGCGCGTGTGGACGTTCGTGCGCCGAGCGTCGAGCTTTTCGTTTTTTTCTTTATCCGACCAGGCGCCGTCGAGCTTTATTATACGAGAGAGAGAACCAGATTTTTCGGTTATTAACGATCCCCTCGGACTTAATTGTGTGTACACTTTCGAGTAATTGCCTTATCTTTGCCACGGATACTAATCGTTAATTATATCGTCGTCGGAGAAAAGCTTTTTGCTCGCGATATCTCTGGCGCGTTGATAAAAAAAAATAAGTTTAAACAAATCAGTCTGATTGAATTTTCATAAAAAACTGGACTTACTCTTTACACGCTAATATCATCGCATTCCTTACCCTCTTTGTAAAATAAGTAAGTTAATTCTTCGTCGTTATAGAGCTTCTGACAGACAATTAAATTACATTGACACTTTGATATCGCGAGTAAAGCAGACATGCATCGTACCTCAAAGTCAAGAGCATCACACTCGTGACGGCGACTCTGCCATGCCAGGCAAAGCAAAAATTCACAAAAGAATCCCGAAAAGAGCAACGAAATAAAAGGGCATTATATCGTAAAAGCCGTCTTAGCGCTCGAAGCTTCCCGAGAAGAAGCTAAGCCGCTCCCTGGGAACTTGTTCCGGACGACTCTCCTGGCCGGGCCCGCGAAACGGAAGAGCAGCCGGATTTCTTCGGGCGTCGCGTGACGGATCGAGCGAGTACATCGAGCGAGGTAAATGATCGGCTATCGACGAGACAACGGAGAGGAGGAACTTGTCGCGGCCACCGAGACAGATGGCGATCTCGCGTGCGGTGTCATTTCGTATGGGGCCTTTGACAATGTGTGCGCCGCGGACGCTCTCCGCGGTGCCAATAGAGAAGGAAGCTCGCCCGAGGAGCTGCGGTCGAAAATCATTCAATCCGGAGATTTTGGGCCCCGATGACTGGACGAAGCCACCGATCGCGTGACGGGGACCGAGAGAGAGAGAGAGAGAGCATTGTCCGCGCGCCGGAGGACCGGAGCCGAAGCTTTTTCCCATAAAGCGAACCGGCGGTCAATGAATCTGTTTTGTAAATACGGCGATGCACAAGCGAGCAGTCGGCGCTTTTACAGAGCAAATATTGCGCTGGATTTCCAGATGGAATATTGACTTTGCAATTAAGAACTAATTGTATAAAAAATATTCATTTTTTCCCTAGATGCTGCTCGATCACCAAGTGTGAAATAAAACTGATGAAATAATATAAATTTATTCACAACAGCGAAGTGGCCGCAAGCCTCCGCTAATCGCACCAGTAAGCGATAAATTAAGCGGCAAGGGAAGCCCTTCATCACAAAGGATCGCGTGGAAAGCCGAAAAAAGAGGCCCGAAGCGAAAAAAATCCCGGCGGCAATTAGGGACTCGGGGTCTCTCTCCCTCAAGCTCCTCTATTTATCAGGGCTAGCGTGTCTCTGCGTCTCTACGCTCGGGCGTTCCTTTCCCAAAGAGGCGAGATAGCCCCGGCGCGGGGTGTGCAGGTTTCTCGCGTGTAATTCCCGGGGCCGGTTAATTTGCCGCCGAGAGATCTCGCAGCTACTACCCGCACACACACGTAGGTATACCACGTAGGCCACTGGCGTGTGTGGCGTGACATGTGCGCGACGCCGAAATTGCCGTGAGAGATGCTTATCGGAGCGGCGCGCGCGGGGCCGTGGCCAGATACGACGCGCCGATATTCACGGTGTGTTCGACGCGGCGAGGAGAGAGAGAGCTGCCCCTTTCGGGGGATTAAATGGACGAGCGGGGGGCCGAAGCGTGTGTTTTAGGCGGTGTATACGCGCCGCACGCTACTCTCGCTTATGTGTACCTCGACTTGCCGCGGGATCGATCAAACTTACGTATATGCAAACATACTAATTGAAAATGCTCATCGACGGCCCATCGGCGCGCGCTGTTGCGCGCTCCTCGGAGGAGATGCGCGGTCCGATCGGCGCGCTTTCGATTTAGATGCTTTAGCCAGGGCCGGGACTGATAGCGAGGTGAGGGGGGAGAGGGGATTTTTGGGCGCGATTGCGGCAGCGCGAGTTTTCGATTGAGTTGATGGGCTCGTTTTGCCGGAGCCCCCGGGTCAATTGCTTCTGGGCTGCGGCCGATGCGCGCCGAGATACGCTAATTTTTCTTCTAAGTAGGCGGCCTGCTGCTATACCCGGGATAAGGAAATGTAATTATGAGATAGCGATTTCGTTTAGGCGAATCGACGATTTCGGACCGACGATCTGTTTAGGGAGATACGCGCGGCGGATAATAAAATGCTTTAATGGAGGGAGATTAGGAGGCGAATATTGGAAACTGACTTGGGAAATTGTTTCGTTCGAGGCTCTTTACATTTTAATTGATAATTAATTATGAGGTCCCAAATTACACAATTATTATTTAAGCTATAATATAAAATAAGTTAGGATTCCTAATTAACTTCTTAAATGAATAAACTTTCGTTTAACAATAATATTTACAATTTCTAAGTATTAATCGTTTAAATAATGAATTTTAAGTGCATAAATTGATCAAATGTCATTATAAGACCAAATTGAATGGTCATTAACAATTCATGACTCGTTAACTTTAATCTCTTTTAAATAAAAAGTCTATTATATAATTGCCATAAAACGGAGTGCATTTATTTTATTACCCAGTGTTTTTCTTGTCCGGTAAACTAGATCTATAAATACCATTGAATGAAACAGTCGATAGAATACTTATACCCCGCCACTACTATATCGGCCCGATTTCTCCAATCCCAACGCAGCAGGAACTCATCGGAAGCATCACCATCGGCAATGACACTAATTTTCCACGGCCATTATCCAGCTCGAGCAAGCTAAGCGGCAAAAAAGTCAAAAACCCCGAAAGGGGCTCCGATTATATACGTGTCCGGCGAGCTTGGAGCAGCGCTCCGAACGGAAGCCCGAATCAGCTGGCGCTTGCCGTGCTCCGAAAAAGCGAGCGAATATGCCCGCGGACACGGTTTCGTCCGGCGTGTGCAACTCGGCAGTGTAATAAATACCGCGAAGGCCCCGAGAGAGAGACGCACGCGGCGGCGGCGGCGGCGGCGGCAGCAGTGCCACAAAACGTAGTTTTATAGCCGCCTATTCTTTATAGTTCCGACACGCCCCCCGGCGGCGGCGGTGCCTGGCCCCGTCATTACACGCGTATGAGCCGCGCGCGCGCTCGTCTAATTTTCGGCCAAGCGGCCGGCGACGGACCGTTTCCTCTCTCTCTCTCTCTCTCGCGGGGACTTTTACGAACCCGGCCATTATCGTATATATATATATATATATAAGCGCGCGCGGCGAGTGCTGGTGTCTAGTCGAGAAAGTGGACTAGAAGGAGAAATGGGTAGGAGGTGCCCGGCGGCGATCGGTCCAAGTGCGATGCACTTGCCCATGTCGGTCGTTCAACTGAAATGTCCGCGAAGTCGAGGCGAGATGTCGCCGATACGGGGGGCCGAAATTGCTCCAGAAGTGCGGAGAAAATTTATCCACTTTTTATTCAAATTTTAATCAGATTTACGATTATCTCTCGATGAAAGCGTAAGATTTCTTTGACGAAGTCATGCTCATACTTTAACTTAAATTTCTACGTATCGCGGAACAAGACCACCTTTTATCAGCGTGCAACGCCGACAATAAATTATTCGCAATTGAAAAGGTGTATTTGAACGTTGACCTTGAAACGAAACAGTCGAAAATAGCCGAACGTGCAAACAACTTTCCCCCAAACGATCGCGTAACAATAGCACCGAAATGGAAGCGCATTAGAGCCAGTTTTCCAGCCGTATATCGATCTGCTTCTCCGTCGAAGCCTCCCAGGATCCTCGGGGCATTCGCTCGAATCTCTCCCTCACTCTCTCGGTGGCAATGAATTTTGCGCCGAGGAAGCAAGACTCTCTCGCACGTGCATAATGCCCTCTCGCACACGACGCGTCGAGCGTGCAGTCGGTCCTGACTTATTGGTAGCTTCAGGAAGCCATAAAGCACGTCGCTCCGCGCGGCGGACGCGTGCGAGCTGTGTGCCAGTATATAGACGATCTCCCGCGCGCTCATCGAAAGTAGAAAGTCGAAAGAAAGCCGTCGTAAAGCACTTAATCAATGATTTAAACGGGGGGGGGGACTAGGACTCAAGGTGAAATTGTTGTGTTGACTGAGGCTTAATGATGATCGCGAGCGGCGTCGCGAATTACACGGACGCTCAAATTGATTCCCTCGGCTATTTCTCTCCGCCGCATATCGCGCGTCGTAAATAATAAAATATACCGCTGCAGCTCCGATGCAATTAAAGCTGCGAGCTGCTCCTCTCTCTCTCTCTCTCTCTCCGTGGAGCGAGAGCTTTTTTCGGCGCGTCGCGCGATACTCGCCGCCGATCAATTGTACAATTAATCGTACCTCGGCGAAGCCACACGAGAGCGAGAGAGAGAGAGAGAGAGATCCTGTCGTCGGACTCGCAACGCCGCGATCGCGGATAAGTTTTCAATTAATTTAACGACCCGCGCCGTCGCTCGCTCTCGAGTACTTAGTTTGTTTAGCGTCGAGCGAGGAAGAGCCCGGCGCGCTCGTATAAAAAAAAAAGTCGGATTTTTTCTCCGTCGAAGCGGAGAAGGAGCGCGCGCGCGCGGGGCTAATCAAGCAATAAAAAAGGGACGGGGCATGAAAGTTTAATTGTCAATCCGGCGGCTGGGCGTCTCTCGCGCAGTAAAGTCGCACTCGGAGCGATAAACCGCGCTCTCGCGCGCGCGAACGTAAAGAGGAAAAATAAGCGTCGGTGCAGAAGCGAAGGAGCATAGAGGGCGCAAGAGAAGAGAGAGAGAGAGAGGGACGGAGAGCCGTGTCGTAAGAGGTTTCCACACGGCACACAAGGTTCCCTCTCCCGCGGGCAGAGATCGCGGGGTAGGAAAGGAGCGAGGGGGAGTCGATGGGCGGCCGACGATAACCGGAGCCCGCCTTCTCTCTCTCTCTCTCTCTCTCTCTCTCCTTCTCTGTCCGTGAGATCCTCCCGCATGGCTGTCTTTTATCTCATTCCTTCCCTCTCTCGCGCCGGTCAGCCTACCTGTCTTTCTCTCCCACGCCGCACCTGTCATCTGCACGAGCCGCAAGCTGCCGCTATATGGTAGCGAGAGTAATACCGCGGGGCGCGAAACTCCAAGCTGCAGCTCCCTCCTCTCTTTCTCTTTCTCTCTCTCTCTCTTTCGCTCTGAGGTCGAAGGCACGACGAATCCATTTATCTCCCCAGGGGATATACGTATATACTCTCTCTCTCTCGCGGGCGCGCGTTTCGAGGCCCGGCGCTGCATCAGCGCGCGAGTAGATTCCGCCGCGATGATGCGCCCCGCGCGCAGCACCTTTTGATAGCGCTCTTATATACAACTTGTAGGCTCCCTTGTCTCGCTTCCCTCCGCGCGCACTGCGCGCGAGCTTCTCCTTTTCCTCGGGCATTTTTTTTTTTCCCTCGTTTTAATCAACAGCTGCAAAGTAGATCCGAGCCCGGATTGCAGCTCTCTCGTATATACGCGAAGGTGCGAGCGGCTTCTTTTTTTCCGCTTCGGGTGTTCCCTCGTGTGTGTATGTGTGTGTCTCTGACGCGGAGATTTATTTTTTTCGAGCTTAATTTTTTTCAACCGGTGTTTAACGTCAAGATGTGTTTGCTTTCCATTAAAATATTTAGCCGCGCGCCACGAGAGCTTGGCTTTTTGGTTTACTTTGCCCGCGGAGAAAGCTCCTGCCTTCTTAATGAGCAGCTGGCTTTTTGTATCCCGAGTTTTTGGAGCGTGAAATTTCTCAATTAATGCGAAAAGAACATTATTATTTTGTTTACCGCAACGTGATGTGCGAGTGTAATTAATGTGTGATTTCGGTTTATTAAGTTTGCGCAAGGTGTTACATTTTCGGCGCGCCGTTGAGGAATATGATATGCCAGGCGCCCAGGATGTTTTAATTGGGCGTAATTTAATTTGTCGTGTTCGGCTCTTATTCGCTGTTTTTTTTTCCGCAACAACAGGCCAATTTGAGGATAATTTCCATTCAAAGTACGAGGCGCGCAACAATTTTTTTTCTCATAATTAAACTACGCCTAGCTTACTTAAACTTCAGCTCGAGGCCGGTTACCTTGACACTGAAGAAGCGGAAGGCGGAGTCAGAAGAAGCTAAAAAGGAACTCAAAGCCAAAAGAGAAAATCAAACGTATCTAACATCGGCCTGGCAGGTGCCTTTATAATTGTAGCTCATTATGCAAAGAACGTTTTTTTTTTTCTTTTCTATACTCCGCGCCGTGAGCTACACTCATACTCGCGCAACACCCGAAAGCCCTCACCTGTTGGCACCCGCCGAAATGTCTTGCCGGAGCTCTCTCGTTACGAGTCGCACCGCGGACGGATCTCGTGGAAAAATCGAAAGCACGCTAATCTAATCCGTCTCGCGGGAGTCGATTAAAGGTCGGCGCGAGAGCGCGGGTAAAAAACAAGCACGGCGACGGGGGGAAGGGAAACGAGCGCATCGAGTCGAGGTTACGTGCAATTAAGTGATTTACCCTGGACCGTCTTGCTGCGCCTTTTCCTTCTTTTTCTGTCGTCGTGCTGCTCCTGCGGCTAATTATCCGTTCGGCGCGAGATGCATGTTTTTTTTTTTTTTTTTTTTGAAAAAAGCTCTATCGCGTATTTATTATGAATAGCGCCTGAAATTAAATTCCAAGGGTTTGTTTACAGCAGAAATGGCATCAATTTGACCGAAAACACTTGGCGTAGCGATTGCAAGGAAATTAAATAAAATAAATGATCCGCAAGTAAAAGTATAATCGTCGACCAAAAAAAAGGCAAAGAGATCGAAAGCGATGGGCTCTCCCGAAGGTGACGTGTTTGCAGAAAACCCTCGGCGCGTTCCTGCTCTCTCGCAGTCGGTCTGATTAACGAACGAGCACTTTTCATTTCAGAAATATCTCCCGAGCCTTCGTTGGCTGGCTCGCGAACAAAAACGAGGGCAGCGCCGGGGTCGATCGTAGGCGTGGCCAGGACAGTCGCTCTCTGCTCTCTCTCTCTCTCTCTCTCGCTCGCGTGCGACTCTTCATTTTTGCGTGCCGCCGCCGCCGCCGCCGCCGCCGTCGCGAGAAATCAGAGAAAGAGAGCCGAGAGCACTGATAGGTGGGTGTAGACGCGCGCCGCGCAGAAATAAAGCAGCCCAAAGGAAGGACAAGAGATCCGGGGGATTCTGCGGAAAAGGAAGGCGGAGTAGGGAGATGCGGACCTGGTGATAATTCGCTCGTAATTACGAGCAGGTAAAACTCGTAGCCAGCTTTAATTTTTCATAGGTATTTATTTTGTTTTTTTTTTTTTTTCATAATGATGAATGTTCATTTTATAATCGATCTATAATATATAATACATCGTAGCGTTTCAATTTATACATAATTACAATCGTAGATATCGCTCACCTTTCTTAACGCTTAATAGTTGTGAAATCGATCTTCTCGCGACTTGCAATTTCTCTCCCTCCCATTCGCTCATAACTATGTGATTCTCTCTCTCTCGCACTCATTCTTCCGCTCTCGCTTCGTCCGTTCGCGCTTGATTTTCTCTCGACACACAGCGAGCGATCGAGGAACTCGCCTGATAGGCGCGAGGGGGACGCCTCGCGAAGCGAGAGGATCGGGTGAAAATCAAGTTTCTATAAGGTAGACACGTAGAAAAGTCCTTCGCTCGAGCGACGGATCGACGCGCCGGCTGTGTACGATAAAAATTAAACGCCGCATATTTACAAGGATAATAATGAGAAGCCTCCCGCGACGCCTCAAGGCTCGCGACGAGCTCGAACTCTGTTATTTTTTTTTTCTCTTAACTTTTATTAGCTATGCCTCAGAGTTTCTTTAGCCTATATGAAAAAAAGGAGGAAGTTCCGCGCGCGGCAGTCGCTCGCTACTGGCCGCCTGGACTCTTAATTTTCAATGAGTATTTTGTGCACTGGCCAAAGTTAATCGAAGCTAGGAAATTCCCCCAGCAAGTTGCAGTGAGAGAGACTACACGGCTACGAAGAACAATTTAACCTTCAATAAATAAATTTTTTTAAGCCCTAAAGATCATTTTGATAATATATAGCTGGAGCCGAGAATTTGTCTGGTTTCGATTAACTTTGCTTGTTTCGCGCCGCATTTCGTAGCGGTGGGCGTTCCCTTTTAAAATGGAACAATAAATAAAATCAATCTACTCTCATTTCATCTAAGTGCGCGAAACGCGCGTCTGTCGCTTTGATTCAGTGGTCGATCTTTGTCAGCCTCTCGGCTTCGCGGATATCAAAGCGCGGCTCTCTCTGGCTCTCGTCTTATTTTGCTCGGATCGCCGACGCGAGTACTTTATTTTTCGTCGCGCATCCCGCAGAAGACCTTCATCGCCGTTTTATCGCGCGACCGATCGTTTCGCCTTCGGTGGCCTTCGATTCGAGGTCTTCTTACACTACGAAGCTGCGAGACGCATCGATTCGTTGCTTCGCTGCTATTATAATAAGTCGTGCTTCCCTTATGCGCTTGGTTCGTTTATTTTTGTAGCAATAGTTTTTTGTTTTACTTTTTTTCTTTATAATTCCATACATGTTAACAATCGTTACGCGATACATCGATTAGGTCTACGTATATACAGTGATGATGCTAATTTATTCAAATGGATTAAGTAGACAGTGTGATTTTTTTCCTTTTTTTTTTAGATTTTCTGCTAAAGACGATTGACGTTATCACAGTAACGATACTGGGTCAAGCGTTCAACGTTACTCTTTCAATCGGCGCTGAGCCCTTATCGCTCGTATATTTTTTTTCTTAATTTGAATTTTCGTGATATATTGGTGCGGATCGCGGCTTTTAGAAACACTATCTTTGTCTCGGGACTTACATAAAATGAACAAAATTTGCGCATAAACACAACGAGCTGCACGATTTGACGCGCTGATATACTACTCTTAAAACGAGGACGAAACACTATCTCGTAAAACGACGGAGAGCTAATCGAGGTTATTATGTTCAGTTTTTTTTTCTTTTCCTTTATGTTACAACATGCTCGTAAAATTATTTATACAATATCTTATTTTGTCAGACTGTAAGTGTCATCGAAGAAATAAAAACACTGCTCGACACAGAGGTATAGTACAAAGTTCGGTCCCCGTGGCGCCGCGAGCGTAATGCACCGCGGCGCCGGGGGGCCCGAGTCTAATAATTATAAATCACACACGCCTAAAAAAGAAAGAGTCCACCCCCACAGGTCCGTCGCGGCTTATTGCACGGTAATTCTTCTAAAGGTCGTAATTTTGGCATCACAGCAGAGGATAGTCCCGGATCGAGGCGCGATGCTGGAAATACGGTCACGAGCCACTCGAGGAGATGATCGGCAGGTCCCTGTGCGCCTGGGGGTCGCGCGCGTGCGCGTCCCTGATGGTCCTCGAGGCGAAGACGCGCTCGCAGCCGGGCACGGTGCACCGGGCCTCCTCCCGCTCGGCGTGGGAGGCCGAGTCGGGCGAGTCGGCGCGCTGCGACAGCCGGCCCAGGTGGCCGAGGTGCGGGAGGCGCTGGTGGGCCAGGCCGTTCAGGCCGGCGAAGTGGCCGAAGGGGAAGGCGGCGCCCAGCTGCGGGGGCAGGAGGAGCGGGTGCGGCGGGGGGATGCGCGCCGCCAGGTCCATGCCCGGCGCCAGGGGGTAGGCGTCGGCGTAGAGCCGAGCCAGGAACTCGCTGTGCAGCATGGGGCCGAGCTGGCCGGCCGCCTCGTCGGCCCGGGGCGAGAGGCTCGACTGGAGGCTCGACTGCAGGCCGGCCGGGAGCGGCGGGCTCGACGAGGTGGAGAGGAGCTTGCGGTGCAGGTTGAGGTTGGCCGAGTGGCGGTCGCGCGACCGCTTCGAGGGGAAGGCCGCGTTGCAGCCCTCGACGCTGCAGCGGTGCATGAGCTTCAGGTGGACGTTCTGGTAGTGGGTCTTGACGCCGAAGTGGTTCTGGAAGACCTTGCCGCAGGCGGTGCACCTGCGCGGGTTCTCCCGGTCGAGCGGCACGTCCTGCCCGCTAACGACGAAGCCGCCGTTCTCGTAGCGCGCGTAAGCGATCAGACTATTGTCCATATCCATGGCCGCTGTGGAGGGCGAGGCGCTGGATGAGCGTGAGCCATGAGAGGAGTTGTCCAGGGTGCTGTCCTGGTGCGTCGTGTGGCTGACGGGGCTGGTAGAGAGACGGCCAGAGCTCGAAGGCGGCCTCTCCCGCCTCGTGGCCTCCTCCTCGGTGGCCGCCGGCGCTTGATCCTCCCGCGCCGCCAAGCCGTACGGCAGCGTGATGCGACCCTGCGACAAGGACTCGAGTTGACGCAAGACATTCGTGGACTCTAAGGAGAGGTCGTCGGCAGTGGTCGGGTGGCTGTCGATCGAGCTCGGGGCACGGGAGGTGGTAACCGGGGTGGGCTCACCTTCTTGATTGTGCAGCGTGCGCTCGACCTCGGCTTCACAGGCGGCGTCCTCCTCGTCCATCTCCTCGTCGGCGATGGCGTTTTCGGCGGCATCCTCGCCGGTCGAACAGTCCTCGGCGATTCGTCGCTTCTCTTCTTGCGTTTTAGCTTCGTCTCTTGCTCTGTAGGGCTTTTCCGCCTCGTCGCTCGTCGAGTCTTTCTCGGAGTGTTCCGACACTTTTCGCCTACTTTCCGCGGTAGCTTCGTTTTCGTTAGCGTTGCTCGTGAGATCTGAGGCTGAATACTTTGGCTCTGGACTGGCCAGACTTTTCGGCGACCTGGCGCTGCTCGCCCGGGAGCTCAAGTCTCGCGGCTCGTCTTGCAGATCCTCCGACTGGCGATCCTTGTCTGCATCCTTCGACGCAGCCGACTCCCTCTCGCGCGGCAGATCTGGCGATCGGGAGCCGCAGTCGTTGTGGGTGACGGGCGAGCCGGCGACTCGTTCTCTCGGAGACGGGGAGTTCTTTCGCTCCTCTGCCTCCAGTCGGGACATTGACATGTCCTCGGGTTGATCTTGGAATACTGCGTCGTTCGACGAGTCCCCGTCGGTCGACGACGAGTGGACCTCGGCGGGGATGGTGCATCTCGTCGGATGCTGGGACTTTCGCTTCCTGACTCCGCGATTGTGGAGCGCCGAGATGAGCGAGTGGGCGTTCACCGCGAAGGGCTGATGATCCATCGTGCCCATGGAGTCATTGTCCTCGTTGCTGTCGGCGTTGCTGATTTGCTCATCCTCCAGGAGCTTGGGCCGTTTGGCGAGGCTAAAGTCCGCCGGCTGATCGTCGTCGTCTCTTAAGCTCGACAGTCTCCTGGGTAGGACGCCGTCGTCGTCTCCTACCACGACGATACCGCCGTCGTCGTCGTCGTCGTCGTCGTCCTCGCCGTCCAGGGTTCCGGAGCGATTCTGCGAAGATGGCGAGACGGCGGAGGCGTTGGAGCCGCTGGAGGTTCGGGTGGTGAGCGTGGTGTTCGCGGACGAGGTAGAAGGTGGTATGGTCGTGGTGGTGGCCGTCGTCGCGCCGGTCGAGCACGAGGTGGCCATCCTCTGAGCTACGGCCTCGTCGAACGGCCTGGACGAGTTCGCCAGGTCCATGTGCTTAAAGTCCAAGCCGCAGAGCGAGGCCGGCGATCGGAGGTCCGGAGGTGGCGTCAGCAGAGGGAAGCTGCCGAAGGGCAGGTGGTTCAGGCCGCTGGGCGGGAGCGGGAGTCCGGCTTGGGGCGGTAAAACGAGAGCGTGGGCCATCGAGGAGCGACCGTCGTGCGGGGATATCTTTCTCCTGAGGTGCGGCGAGTGCAGCTTGGGGTTCGGATTGGCGCTGTGCCGGTTCCTCGAGCGCCTCGAGCTGAACATCATGCTGCAGCCCTTGACCGTGCACTGGTGCATCTCGCGCAGGTGCACCGCGCTGAAGTGGATCTTGAGGGCGCCCTTGTCGCAGAAGGTCTTGAGGCAGACGTTGCACTGGACGCGCTTCTTGCCGGTGGTCGGGTTAATGTAGGGCGTGCCGAGGTTGGGGGGTATGTTGGGCGAGGCGCCCCACTGGTGCCTCTTGCCCGGGGAGTTGGGCTTGCGGCCGGGGACTCCCGGGGGCCTGCCGAGCGGCGCCTGGTGCATCTGGGCGAGCGAGGCGTGCCGGTGGTGGTGCTCGGAGCTCTGCTTCTGCGGCTCCCGCCTGCTGAGGTTGAGGGCGCTACCCGAGTTCTCCTCGTCGTCCTCGTCGTCCTCGGAGCCGAACTCGCTGCTCTTCTCGCCGCCGCTGTGGGCGTCGAGGCTGGCCGCCGAGGCCGCCATGCCCATCGAGGCCTTGCTCATGATGGGCGGCGGGTAGTGGCCGTGGAAGCTCGAGGAGACGGCGACGGCCAGGGGGTGGCCGAAGGCCAGCGAGGAGGAGGAGACCGGCGCCACGGGCACCGGCGGCCTCAGCGCGGTCGGGCTGTGCGGGCTCTGCGGGTGGCGCATGGAGGACTTGCGCGAGGCGTGGAGCAGCGACTCGGGGCCGGCGGGCGGCACGGGCATCGGCGGGAAGGCCGGCAGGCCCAGGGTGCCGAGCTTGCGGAAGTCGAAGGGCTGCATGCTCTGGAGGCGGTTAAGCGGCGAGGAGAAGCTGGAGGTCGAGTCGAGGCCGCGGGGCGGCGAGCTCGCCCTGCTCGTCGAGCTCGCCGTCGAGTAGTGGTGCTTCTGGCTGCTCGTGGGCGAGAGGGAGGCGTGCGAGATCGAGTGCGACTGCGGCTGCGGAGGCGGCGGGGGCAGAGGGGGCGGCAGTCTCGACCCAGGGGGCGGCAGGCCGCAGTGCAGCAGATGCAGTGGCGGCGGCAAGTGAGCTAGCGGCAGCCTCGGGGGCGACGGTCGCCTGCTCGGTGACATAACATCCGAGGATCCGGACGAGACACCACCGGTACCAGCAGCGCCACCACCCGCGGCGAGCAGCAGCTGTTGCACGAACGGACGCGTCTCGGCGAACCTGAGGAACTGCTGTAGGACCAGCGGCTCCTCCTCAGCCGAGCAGATGCTCCATCGGTCCAGCACCGGGCCGTTTTGCGAGTCCTGAAAAACAAAATTCACCCAGAGATTAGAAAATTTTTGGAGGTCGATCGTTGCTCCATCCGTCCATCAATATATTTATGAATGAGCATCGCTAATTGTGCTGCTGAAATGTCTGTGTAATGACGTTTGGAAAGCTGTTAATTATCGAGCGCCTAATAAGATATGATTAATGCGCGTAATTAATAATTATTGCGTAATCGAAAGCGCTTTATTGCAGGAATTCACACAACATATAAATAGTTACGTGCACCGTTGAAAAAGTGCAATTGTAAGCAATGATCGCGATCATTATGTTATCTATTCCGCAAGATCTGGCACACTTATCGTTTGACACGCAAAACTACCACAAAACCCTCTTAGGTAACGCGCATTACGACCGAAGAAGTGACGCATCGCGGGCGTTGGGATCGATTTTCGGAATAACCGCGCGAGCGCGAAAAATAGAGCGGAAAAGTTTCGCTTCGACGGGAGATTTAAAAAAAAAGAAAAAAAATGGCTCTCGCCTTCGGGAAGAAAAATCGTAAATTTGTTTGCACGTGCAGGCACCGGCGTTTATTTTCGGCCCCGGCACTCAGGCACTCCGCTAAATATTTACGTTCGATGTCCTCGGGGGCCACATCGCGCCGTGTAAAAAAAAAAGAGGCCTAACACAATCTATTGGGGGCTTATTTTTACCGCCGAGTCCGAGGGAGGCGCGGAATCGAGATCTCATATCCGTCGCGCTCAGCAGTTATCTACTTAGCGCGAGTGAGACGTCATTGGGCCGCCGGCAGTCGCCCCCGCTCTCTTAACAAATTTGGCACGCGAGTTGTGTGTGTCTCATCCGGGGAGCGCAGCTCTCTTGGTGCGGTCCGAGCGCTTTGTATATTTACACATTCCGGCGCGTTCTCGACGTAACGCAGGACGACGCTTTTGCGTCCCGTGTATATTTCTTCAGGCGCTCCGGCACTCGGAATTTCGGCGCCCGACAGACCGATTCTCGACGCCTTCGGCCGCTGAGCCGATCAAAAGACGAGGCTCCCTCGCGCTTCTTTACTTGTTTTTTTCGCCTCCCCTCGCTTTCTTTACGAGCGCGTTTGTCTTTTCGCTCTTTGTTAGTGCCTTCGGGAATATATGACCGGCTAGGAAAATAAATGCGAGCTCCGCGGCTAGAAGAGTTTTGATTCGCCGCGAGTTTTCAAACGGTATATCGCGTTTACGTAATTTCGGTGGGTGCGTATTTCTTCTTTCTAAATGAACGTCTTTGACGCTCGGCAATTCGTCGGCGCTCGTTGCTCAATCAAAGCAAGCCTTCAAAACAGAATTTATATCGAAATAAAAAAAATAATATTTGTCCTCTCCCTTGCACAGATCCCCAAAGCAATTTACGTCTGCATAGCACCGAGGCCTCGAAGCGCAGAAAAAAGAGGACAGGGAAAGAAAGAAATGCCAAGCCCGCCTCTTCTATCCCGCCTTTGTGCTCCCTCGGACTGCTCTCCGAGTGAATCGCAGCAACCTCGCGATCGGCGCGACCGATGCGTGACGCGTCCCGAGCACGTCTCTCTTCCTCTCTCTCGCTGCCGGAGATTCCGCGAAGCGAGTAAACGCTACTCCTCTCCCGAGATCGTTACGTAAAAAGGAGCGCGCGCGCGCGCGAGCTGGCTAAACGGCAGCGCGCCAAGCGCGCGAAACAGATTCCGCCGAGCGACGGACTACACACCGTGGGACTCGAATTTTCAATCTCGCACGCGAATGAGGCTGCCGCCGAGCGGCGGCGCATATTCGTCACGCGCGACAAGAGGTGCAGCGGCGGCGGCTGGAATTCGGGTCGCAAACCCGTATCTTGTACTCTCCGGCTGAGCTTGAATTTTCAGGGGACGCGCGAAAGTCCGGGGGTAATGTTCATCGGTCGATTTATCGCGCGAGATTCATTAACGGAGAGTATATTGTTTTTATTTTAAGGAAAAAAAAACTATATCTGCTTCGGCGAACGCATACGAAGCGTCGGTGAAAATTCGCAGGCGGCGCGCACGTGTCGAATGTATATATACGCGCGGCTTGCGAAAGAGGTTTCGCGCACGCGCCTCCTGAATGATGCACGTAACGGTTCTGCGGCGACAGGATGGATTTGGCGGATTAAGGGGAGCGAGAGCAATAAGCCGTGGCGAAGGATTGAAACCGCACCTGGACGGTATATGTATACGGAGCTGCGTGCCGCGAGACGCAGCAGCTCTCTCAGCTGCCGCGAGGAAAAAATCTCGGAGGCGCGAGAGTACAGTGCAGAGAGAGCCTTTCGAGAGCAAGAACCCTGTGGTCACCGTGGAAATCAAATGATGCTCGGGACTTTTTTCTATTCCTTCGTTTCGCCGGAAAATTTCGTTGTAAACTTTATTCCGATGGATGGATATAACACACATATTTATTTGTGTTATATCGGCAAAGTAAGCGTATTGAAGTAATCTTGTATCAAGAAATTATTAAGAAGCTTCAGCCGGAAAAATTGCCTGAAAGATTGCGGCAAAGAGGGTCAGAAGCCGAGCGAACTTTCCCGACGGCATATCGCGGAGCGCGGTGAAGGGAGCACCCGCGGTGTGTTCCAGTCGGTGGCGCCATCTGGCGACGGAGCGGCGAAGCTCGCTCTCGGGATGGAAGGAAGGTGCCGGCCGTGACTGGACATTGCATATGATTTCACGCTCGGCGGCCTCTGTCTTACACTCGTGTGTAGAAATCGTGAAGATCTCGCCTGGATATCCGCTTTTAAATTGGATTGCATACAGCCGCAACGTCTTTCCCTTTTTTCCTTGGCTCTTTCACTTTGCCAGGATATCTCTCTCGATATCTCTCTCTCTCTCTTTCTCTCTCTCTCCCGAAGCCATCAGTCACCTTTCCCTTCGAAACTCCACTCGTAAAAGACACTTGAGCCTCGAGTGCGTCTTCCCTCTTGTAGAAAAATGCCGAGACAATGCGATTGTTGGATTTGATAGCGGCGCAAAGTGTGTGTGGACGAAATGTTTGCTTTGGCCGCTGCCTCCTCGGCAGTGTTTTGTAAGTTCCTCCTGCCTTCCCTCTTCCAATAATACACCGTCGTCCACTCGCAAATAGGAATCTCGAGTATCCGACGCATTAAATTTGACACATTATTCAATTGGAGAGCCGTGTGCCAGTCCCCGAGTAATCTCCGTAATTACGCTCCTCGAAACGGCGGACGAGCGGGAGCATCCATATTCACGAGGCAGAAAAAAGAAAAAAAGGCGTGCGCGCCGCTCGAAAAATCCCACCTTCGAATTAAAAAATCCCCGCCTAACCGTATACACTCCCGCGCGAGTGTCTCTCTCGGCATTTTTCCACGGCTCCAGCTGGCGGGGCCCCGAATCGCGAGAGATGCTAATTCGAGTCCTCCTTTGCGGCGCGGCGCGCGCGCAGCCTAATCGCCGGATCTCAGGCAGGCATCGCGCGCATTATCCGATCCAGCTTTTTATCCAAGGCAGAGCGTATACGTAGGAAGCGGAAACGGAAGAGACCGTCGTGTGTGACGGACGAGTCGGGCGGCGACGAAGCCTCCTTCGTGGGAAAAGGCTTCAATATGTACGCGCTGAGCTCTCTCGCGAGGCAATCCGCGTAATTGTGGAAGGCGCGCGCGTCTCTGCTCCCGCTCTCTGTTGCCTCTTTTTTTCCCCAACGCGCCATTGTGCGATTACCCGCGACGCTTTTTGCGCGAGTTCCTCGAATGGGAATATAAAGGTGAATCTCGGCGATGTCTTCGCGAGCGAGTTTTTCTTTTTGCGCGGCGTTTTCGCTTTTGTCGGTCGCGCGGCGGCCCGTTTCGTAAGAGACGGAAAATTGCGACGGGTGATATTCGGATGGCTGCGCCGGGGAATTTTCATTGTTCCTCCCGGCGACGGCTCTCTTCCTGCGCGCCTTTAAATTTTAAAAGCCCGATAAACGGGCGCTCGGAAGAAGAAAAAAAAAATCGTGTGCGTATACAAAAGCAGACCTGCCGCGCCGCGGAGGATTATCGAATTGGGGCCCCGGTTACGTAAGCCGGGAAGACGCGCACGCACGAGCTTGCGATTAGCGTGGAGGCTAATGCGCAATAATCCGGGCTCGGGGAATCGCCCGCGGTGTATCGGCGATCGGCGACAGTCGACGACGCGCGGCGCTGATCGGCGGAAAAAAGAAGCGCGTCATTTACATATAGCGAGTGTAAGGTTACGGGGATGGGCCGCCGGGTAGGAAGAAAAGGAGAGGGCAATTTTTCGCAATTAACCGGGCTCCGGCGAGGCTTGTTTTTCTCTGTCTCTCCCCGACGACCAGTCCGCGCGCGGCTTCCCTTTTTCCGCGGAGGAAGCGAAGCGAGAAACGCTTACTTATTATTGCGGTGTCTCCACTCGTCATCGCGCCTCTTTACGCGCAAACGACTGCAGCAGCAGCCGCACCGCGGAAAAAAGGAGAGAGGAGGAGGAGGGGGGGAACGGATGAATAATGGATCCGTCAGCGATCCGCCGCGACACCTGTCATTATATACTCCGGCGAGTCGTTTTTCTCGAAGCGATTTTGCGTACAACGCATCGGGGCAGGCAGGCAGGCAGGCAGGCAGGTCTAAGTCGGGCATTTATTGTAATAATCGATTTGAGCGGCGAGAAAGAGAGAGAGAGAGAGAGAGAAGGCCTCGAGCTCTGGGTGACTTTTTGCCGGAGCGCGCGTTATTATGCGCACCGAATTACAGGATTTCCATCGGCTCTCGGCTTCTTTGGCCGCTCCTACCTCGAGAATATTAACTTTATTTTATTGCTATTCTTGGCACCTGCTTTTTGTTTGCCCGAACGAGAGAACTCGAGCGCTCTCGCGCGCCTGGCGTTATTTATGGAAATCGCGGGCAGATTTCAGTAATTGGAGATGCAAGTGTGTCAAAGGAGAAGCGAGCGATTTTGCGCATCGATACTCGCGAGCGGCTTTAATTAGCAAACGGCCAAGAGGCAGAGCCGCGCGCGCGACCATTAAGTTTTTAAATGCAAAGCTTGAGAAACGACAAGCCCTGTACCGCTCGAGCGAAGTTACAAAACAATTGGCCAGTCCACTCGGTGCGCAGCTTTTAAACGGCCGAGAACTGCCGCGCGTAGCCCATCGCCGGTATATAAACTCGGTGCGGGGGTCGTTAAAAAAAAAAGAAAAAAAAAGAAACGAGCGTAATATTCCGAAATAAAGCAATCGAGCGCGGAGCTGGATTTTCCCACACTCGCAGCGGCAACGCAGTCGCATGCAAACGCAGCGGTACCCAGCAGCAGCAGCAGCAGCCGATTTGAATGTCTCGCTCTCTCGGTCAAATTGCGCGCGACGTGGATGTATATATATATATGTACGAGCGGAGCGAGCGAGAGAGGGCAGTAAACGATGGACGCGCTCGCGATTCGTCATGGGCCGGCGAGCCCTTCGCACGGCGCGTAACGGCGGAAACCATTCGGAAATTCCTCGGGGTTTTATCGCGCGCAACGCTGGAAGCGGCCGATTCGCGACGCGTGCATTATATTCCGCGTCCGCGAGAGAGAGGGAGATGGAACGACTCCGCGGAGGCGAAGCTCGTAAATCTCCGACGAAACGAACGCGAGAGCGCTTCCTCGTCTTTGCTCGCGACCTTTTTTCTCGCGAGCATTCCTTTTTAGAAGCTGTGAGAGCGGTATTTTCCCTACGAGTCGCGCGCACACACACTCGATACACGAGGAAAAGTTATATTGTTTTCGGGAAAATGTTTATTTTGGCCGCCGAGCGCGCGGTGAACGGGGTTACTTGTATTTCTCGATACTTTTATCACTCTCGGTCGCGGAGGCTTTATCCTCATTTTTTCGAGCGGTCAAGTGTTTGCATAAATTTCCTTTTTTACCGCCGCCTCGAAATTAAATGTTTAACAGTGCCGCGTATTTGTTTTATTGCGCGCGAAAGCCTCGGCTCTCCGGCGAATTACGAAGCCAGGCCAATTTCGTTCGGGTTTCTTCAAAGTCTCTCTCGGCTATACCGGCGATTTTCCGTCTCTCCCTCGGCTTTCCCATCTGCTTTATTTGTTTTCCCTTATTCTGGAAATATCTCGCCGGGCCTTTCACGAAGTAACGACTGCGCTCGCGATAAACGAGCACTTTGACCGCTCGCGTAAAATCTCTGAATTCCGGTGCGCCGCGGCCAAAACTGGATTCTCCCGAGGATCAATCGCGAGAACGACGCAAAGACGACGGCTGCGTGTCGCGATGCAGTTCTCTCTCTGAATGCGTGATTTTTTGACGGGCCTCGAAACACTGCCAATTCGCGAGAGACTCTCGAAAAATCTCGACTTTCGTGTCCGCGGGAAGCGAAAAAAGGATTTTCGCCGCGCGGCTTAATGACAGGTTCGGGCGATTGTAGGTCGTTGAAAAAAAAAGGCAGGAAAAATGTTTAAACGCTCGGGAAAAGGAATCGCCGTCGACGACTCCGAGAGAGGAACTATGAAAAATAATGACAAGCGCGCGCGCGCGCGTTGATGTTTCTACGAACGATTGACGCCGCTCGGCTAAATGAAAACGCGGCGGGCCTCTGAATTTTAGCGGCGCATTTGCACGAGCTGTTCCGGAGAGAAAATTCGCTAATTAAACGTTGGCCGCGAGGATTTCAATAATTTCAGTTTTGCGCGTGCACACAGACACACACACACAAGTCGCGGAATTGCGACATTGTAAAGAACACGAGCGAGAGAGAGAGCTACACACGTTAACTGCTCGAGCAATTATAAATGTACCTGGGACACAGGCGGCGACTCACGACTCCCGGCGTTATTATCCAATAAACCCAATGCTTTAATTAACGCATGACGCTTTCGATGGCTGGTTCTTTTTTTTCTCTCTCTTCCTTTAAAGCCGCCTGCTGCTCTAATCACGCGATTAACTCCGCCGCTCCGCGGCAAGTGAAACATGAAATAATAACGCGGCTATCCCCGCGCGCGGAATTCTGTTTTGCGTCGCTTTGTCGTTCCTCTAATCGGCGGCGTTTTCAAGTTTCTCTTATTACCGATTTGCAAGTATGACTTAATCGCCAGCGCGCGCGCGTTTCAATAATTATTTAAATATTCAATGAGTGTGCGAGCGCGCGGCGCTTTGATTTTATCTCTCATCTGTCGTGATTTACTTTCGTCGTTATTGCTCGAAAATTGCGTTGAGCCCCTCTTTTTTGCCCCGATCGCTTGTTTAGCCAACGTTTTTTAATAACTGCCAGATCGTTTATGCAAACTAAATTTAAAAATATGATCGTTTAGTCGACCTAAAGAGCATTGTGCATACATATGTTTTGAAGAACCTGCATTAGAAAAGCCTTTTTTTCTTTACGACACAAAGGCAATTAGTTTACTCACAAGGCAATAAAATCGGTTGACTTTAAAAACGTTCCGCCGCACTAAAACTTGTTTATACATCCAACAATCGAGGCAAACAAATTATTTTTCAATACCAGCCGAGAGAGAGAGACAGAGAGATAGATAAAGAGAGGAGAAAAAGGCAGATCGGAGCACTCGAATTTTTCCCCTTTGCCAATCGTCGGGCGCGAAAAAAGGAAGTACAGGAGGCGCGCGCGGGCCGCATTATCGGTGTCGCGCGGCTCTCTCGGAAACCCGATGCGCGAACACGATATCCTTCCGCGGAGGCTTTAGGGGGGCATATACATATACGCTCGCGCGCCTCGAGCAAAAAAGTAATCGCCCCGGCCCGAAGACGAACGTCGCTTTAATCTCGCGCCCCATGGCGAGTACAGTCCGCATGCAAAATCCCATTGCCGTGTCTTTATGTGTATGCACGCCGCTCGCGCCGCGCGTATCGCGGCTCTCGGCCGCGGCGGCGAGGAGGCCGCGGGGGGAAACCGGTTTCCCCGTACGCTTAATTTCACGCTAACGTCGGCGCAATTCAGTTTGCGCGGATACTCCCGGAGTTTTCTAATGCTGGCTCGGCTCGGGCGGCCGGCCCGTACGGGTGACAGGCTCTCTCTCGTCGATCGATGGGCTTAGCCTTCGAACCTTTTTACCTCTCTGCGGATTTTTAGCGTCGCTGCACTGCTGTACTCGCTTTTTTGATTTAATTTATTATTTTTGTTTTTTCATTTATTTGCACTTGTCGGTTTTCTCGCGGGCTTTTCAGCACGGCACTCTGCTGTTCGGTCGTGTACGAGTTTTCGAGAGTTTTTGCACTGTGTGTTTCTTGAGTTCGAGCCAGTTTGGGATGCACTTCGCCCGTTGATCAGCACACCGCTTGTCATAATAGTCTCCGCGCCGCGCTCCTTGCGAGCTTTATTTTTAGGAGTGATGTCGTCGACTGCTGTTGTTCTTGTCGACTTTCGGTGAAAAATTTATCGGCCGTTTGTCGCGTTCGCAGGAGGGGGGCTCCTCGGTTACACCGAAGAGCTGCAGGCCGATTTTAGTCCTTTACGTAATATGCCTCTCTGCTTCGGCGGGTGGCGATTTCTCCTTCGTCGGCTGCGAGAGATCCGGATTTGGCACTGTAGCAGAGTCGTCGTCATCGTCGTTGTCACTCGATGATGTCGCGGCTCCTCTCATCTCGCACAGATTCACACGCGATTCACTTGCCGCACTGATTGTCCTTCTTTACTTTCACTGTTCCTGCAGTTCTTTCCGAGGCAGAGATGCACCACTTGAGTCCGACAGAGCACAGTGTCTTATTTTTAGTTTGTTTTTTTTTGTTTTTAATCTTTGCAAGCTTTTAAAGTCTATTAACGTTACGTCTTTGTCGCTTGTTGCTGAATTAGTTAATAAGCATTAGTAGGCAGTGGCGTGCGAGATGGATGGTATTAAAAAAAAAAATGCTCGAAATACTTGTTCGCGTGTCAAAGTCCCTCGCGAGGAGTGTCACCCGTTTAGTAGCGCCAGAGGACAGAGAGAGAGAGAGAGAGAGCAAGAAGCGTTAGACAGGCGAGAAATGGAAAAATGAAGGGTTGACAGAAGAGGAGAGCCGAAAATACGAGATAGCTGACTCGGGGCCGAGACGACGGCTGTCAGTCGGATGTATTTTGGGCGAGCGCGCCGCGTCTTTTTGACACTGCAAGTAGAGCATGTCGCGGCAGCCGTCGGACAAGATCGATGATGCGACAGCCAGTGTTTATCTTATTAATGCTCGGGGGATAAATGGGTAAGTAAGAGTAGAGAGTGAGAGAGAGAGAGAGAGGAAGATAAGCAGAGTCGCCTGATGAGGAGACACTCACCTGCAGTATGTAACCGCGCGTGTAATCCTCGTGGGTCCAGCCGAAGGCGGCCAGCAGCCTGGTCACTTGCGCGTGGGGCAACTGGTTGAACAACTGATCGAGGAGAATCTTAAGCCTGATGGGGAGCGCGCGCGATCCGTAGAGCACGAGTGAAGCGACGTCAAACGCGGCTGTTGGCTCGACTGTCTCTGAAGCCGGTGGCCTCTCCTCCTTCTCCGCGAGTCTGCTGGCCGCTCGCTCCCCACCGCTGCTCCTGCCACCTCCGCCGCCACCACCACCACCCTCGTCCTCGGCGCTGCCGCTGCCCCTTCCGCCGGAGGCGACATCCCCACCACCACCTCCGCCGCCGCCGCTGCCGCCGTCGCCGCCGCCGCCGCCGCCGCTGCTTGACAGTCGCGCCAGCGCTGCAACACACACAGAGACAGACGCATCAGAGAGAGAGTCGCCGGGGAAGGGGAGGCCACTGGGAGACTGGCGCCCTCTGCAACTACGCCCAGCCGTCTATCGTCCTCTGTCTTTTACTGCCTCGCTCTCTCTCTCTCTCTCTCTCTCTTTCTCTCTCTCTCGCGGAGCTGAAACGAGGAAGCCCGCCTGCCCCCGCCTTCCCACTACCGCGGCGCGACATTGCGCTTCTTTTTGCCCGGCAGAGAGCAAGCTCCTTGCTTTGCTTCTTTCTCCGCTTTCTAGCATCCCTACCCTGTTCGCGCTCGAGGGGGGAGAGAGAGAGAGAGAGGAGGTATCCGTCAACCTGATGCTGCCACTGCCAGCAGTGACGGAGAGAAAGAGTAGTCGGAGAACGAGAGAGAGAGAGCACTACTGTGCGCACGGCTTTCCCGTTCATTATTTTTCTACTCTGTGCACTCGTTTTCATTTCCAACAAAGATCATTCCGCCAATGCACATAAATCACCGCTGCTTATTTCTAATTAAAGGAAAATATTCCACAATTTTTTAACTCGTAATGAGAAGAACTTATCTAGGAATGCGCATAATTATCTATTTGATACAGTAATCGCGGAATACACGGACAAAACCCTCGTAGCGCGTTCGACGCTGCTCGCTCGTATATAACGTACAAAGGGATAGTTTTAGAATGCCAGGCATTTAAGGGCGTGCGGATCTCGAATCAACTGTTTGATTAAGGTATTCGTTTAGAAATGCGGGACTGTTAAGATGTTGCGAAAGCCTCGGATGTCTTAGATGACGCAGTTATTGAAACGTGCGATAGACCCGATCGATTAATCGCACGACTGTACATATATATATATACATCTGACTCATGTTCGTTCAATTTTTCCCGATGGCGATTTTGAAACTACAGGGGGTGTATTTTAAGCCCAGTGGCTGCGAACGAATTCTCGACTCGTTCCACCTTCATGAGTGACTCATGTCGCTATGTGACGGCTGGTACTTTGGGGGTTAATATCGATTTTATTAGCTTCTTCATTTATAGTTTTTATTGTATCGAGAATGCATTAAGACATTAAAAATTATAAAAACTTTGTTTCTCGAGAAATAAAAGAAACTTGCGCCAAGACGAGTCCATCAGCCTGGGGAGTTGATTAAATTGCTTGACGCTTCGACAAACAGCTAGCTTTTTAATTAGTATACGCTCGATGCGTACACAGACGCTCCGTTCTTCGATCGCGTATCCCGCGTAAAAGTAAAAGTTACCGAGGTTCAACGATTGAGCCATAGCGTACATTCCAAGGCCTCTCTCTCTCTCTCTCTATTTCTTTTTAACAACAAACCAACGTGCGCTTCTATTCTTCTTTGTTCTCCGCCGTCAATCCCCATCACACGCATTAATTGCCGTTACAAGCGTTCCTAGAGCAAAGTGTGAGACTCGCGCGCCGCGAGTTTGATCGTCGGGACAAATCACCGAGAGAGCAGCTTAACAAATCAATATAGGAGAACGCTCAGCCGGCGGAAAGCTCGCGCAAGTAGTTTTCGGCAGCCTTCTCGCAGCTTTCTCCTCCGAAGCAGGAAACCTCATTGCGGCTTGGCACGAAAACGCACACACTCGGCGGCTCCCTGGCAAAAAAAAAAAAAAGAAAAAAAGAAAGAGCCGCCGCTTGCTCTGGAAGATGGAAAGGCGCACGTCCGGCTGATAAGGTTCGCGTCAAGGCAGCTGGACGTCCCGAGGCGCTTTCCCCGCGGGTCTCTCTCGCTCGCGAGTCCGTCACGCTTTTCGCGCGTTACGATTCCATCGCTGGCTCGGAGTGCGCGCGCGGGCTCGCACGAAAGTTCCACCTTCCCCCTTTCCCGCGTAAAACGGACGATTCTTATCCCCGAGAGGCGCGCGCGCGCGCGCGGGAGTCTCGAGAGTGCGAGCGGTCGTCGGTCTCTGCGCTCGCGCGGAGAGGAAAATCCGCGCGAAAAATCGGATGCACGCGCTGATTTCCACCGTTCGCGGGAGAGACCGTATCGGCGGCGAGCGATCGCGGCGGCGCTTCTTCGGACGAGCGTTTAATGAGAAACTTTTTCGGGTAATTACCCGCGCTCGAGAGGCACACCGGGGAGGAGCGGTTTAGAAAGAAAAGCCAGCTGCTTGGCTTTGCGCGGCGTGTACGCGCGTTGATTCAATTACCAGATTTTAATTGACACGCGCGCGGTGCGCGGTGGTGCACGCCTTTAAATCCTATATCGAACGTTTTTATCGGGCCGCGATGGCCATTAGTAAATCTTATTCCGCATAAATTATGTCTTTAGGCGTAATTAAAGCTTTTTATACACACTGTAGGAGAGGAGAGAAGTTTCGCTCGTAAAAAGCGGTAGCCTTTATTAATTAAGAAATCCGTTAACCTCTTCTCGCGCGCGTAATACCTTACTTTTTTTTCGCCGATTTTTTTGCGCTCTACCTCCCTCCCTCTCACTATATACTTTCTCGATCGCGAATGAAATTCGCTCCGGAGCTTTAAACTCAAAATTCATTACTCGCCGGAGCCTCTTCAGATGCAAACGCATTGAAGAGCCATAATTCCCGGGGCCATTGAGCGGCGCGAGCCGAGATATTGATTGATATATAGATCGGGGGGGTTAATGAAGCGTTTTAGCGCGCGGGGACTTTTTTCATCTCATTTCCCAAATAAAGGATTAAACGGGGGCCAATAAAAGACGTGACTGTATATACAAGCAGCCCGTCGACCGGCGAACGAATGAATGGGCGCCGCTCGGATATTTCTTCGATTCAAATCGGACGCTAATTACAACGTGCGGAGGCTGCCGCGTGCAATCATCCGGGGCTCTTTAAGGCTTCGTTCCTTTTTTTCTTTTTTTTTCATCCTCCTCCGGCCCCGCGCTGCGCGTCCGGCTCGTAATAATCGATATAGAGAAGAAGCGGAGAGCGAGAGGCGGTGCCGCGCCCTGATGGCTTCGCGGCAGCCGTTATTGTCGCCGACGTCGCGCGCAGCGAGGGTCCCTCCCGACGATCGACGGGGAAACCGATCGAGTCATCGGCCGACTGGGCGCCACTTGTCGTTAATGACTCTTGGATATTTTTCGATTTAAATAAAGAGAGAGAGAGAGAGAAAGCGGCGATGACAATCTCGCGCCACCATCTTACCAGCCGCGGCCGCGGGGAAACCTGTTTTTATAGAGAGTCGGGGCCCCGTATTTATTGCGCTGTAAATGAGCCGCTCTACACCTGAGGGACCTTAGAAATGGAGATGCGGCCTGTTTACGCTCGTAAATTTGAATTTTAGCGCGCGCCTCTGTCTGCTTTTCTGTAGAAAGATGAGAATTTAATCGGGTATTTTCGAATAAAACGTGATGCTGATCGTTTAATTAAAGATTACCCGGAATCTTTTAGTCAAAAGTATTTCGATTTATTGATTATTGTCGGTATACATAGTACACATTTTATAGCTACCGTTCGAAACAACTAATTTCTCTTCGAATAACTGATTTTAGCTTAAAAAGTGCTTCTATAATAAACTTTAACGCGTCGAAAATGCATTAAAAAGTGGAATTACACGATATTATTTTGAAAAATAGTCGAAGCCATATTTGCAGATGTAATCGTAGAAAGAGGTGAAAAAACGCTGCGCTCTCGGCGCCCGTAATCCCAAAGGAAAAAAGTCACCGAAGAGGTGTATACACACCGATGGCGCTTGTGCAGCAAAACAGAGAGAGAGAGAGAGAGAGAGAAAGCGGGCTCTTAAAATTAAAGCTCAGCCGGAAGGGATGAATGAAGCAAAATCGCATTTCCTGCAGCGTCCGTAATAAACAAACGAGATTAACCGGCGAGCGAGCCGGGATTGCGCGCACCCTCGGCTTTTTTTGCCGCGACCATTATTTCCGCGCATGCAGCGCGTTTCGAGAGAGAGCGAGAGAGCCTCCAGCGCGGAATATCGGATTTTAGCCCTCTCTTTTATATGCGTCGATGCATCCTCTACGCGCGACCGCATGTATCGGATTTTTGGAACGTCGCGCTAACATCAATATTTGGTTGGCTCTCTGCGAGCGGTTTGCTCGGCTGCGCTCCTTTTTTTTTTTTCTTTTTTTTTATTCCGTCCCGGGCTGACACGGCGCGCGTCGCGATGCGCCGTCCGCGTAGGGTTTATTATATCGCACGTTCGGAGGGGGGCGAGTTTTTTTTTTCTATTCTTGATGGAAAATGCAGGTTTTCTCCGGTAGGTGAAGGATTTTTGCGAAGAGGAGGTGCAGTTTTCGGCCGCCGCCGGTAGAAAATCACTTGCTGATACTTTTGAGATTTTTAATTTCCAACAACAATATTTCTGTGTGAGCGACAATTATTGATTATTAAAAAGAATATTTCACTTCTAATGTATGAATTACGAAATATGCGAAAACTGAAAAAGCAATTAGTTGATAGTTTTTCAAAACAAATTTTTGAATTTTAATAAATCTTATTTTTCATACTCTAATTTCATAATTAAAAAAAGAACTCGAATTGAAACTATATTTCCGTTATTCATGGAAAAAAGTCGTAAAAGTCTAGAAATTTGATTACATACATTGTTACGGCCGTTCTAGAATTACTTAAATTCGTAATTGTATTTCATTTGGCTACTTGCGAACTGTTTGTATTAGAGCGGTTATCGCAAAGGCAACGGGCAATAAAACCTCTGCCTTTACTGACCTTCCCCTTCTCGCGCTAATTTCTATTATAAAAGCGGGTCCTTTTGCGAACTCGCTCTCTTCCGCTCTGATCGCCGCGCTGTCCGGGAGCATTACACGCATTCCCTGTGTATTTGGATCAAACCCACTTTTAAAAAACTTTTTTAATTTAATTTAAAAAAATTTTTTTACTTTTTCTCCGTACAAAAAATTTACCCGCTGCAAATTTTGCACCAAAAATGCTTGATATAC
>UCOL01001275.1:0-39646 GCA_900474335.1 Ormyrus nitidulus
ATGTATGCACGTATACACATTGCAATTCAACGCATCAATTCTTTGCAGTGTCAATGGCTATGGTTTTTATGCGCTCTTACAGTTTTTGAAGACCCGCAATGGTCTAAATTTTATTGAAAAAAAAAAAACATAAAAACTTTTTTTTTGTGTGCCAGTGTTATGGCAGCTAGCTCTAATTCTCTCCGTATTTGTCATTTAAATGCTTAATCTCTTGAGGCGTACTTTTCGGATATCAGTAGACTGCTTCTTCACAAAAGATTTCATGTCCTCGCGATTAGTGAGTCCTGGATGAAACCCAAACGTTCTTCCAATCTATTTGCCATCGCCGAGTATGACCTTCTTCGCAACGATCGCATCGGAAAGGGTGGTGGCGGTGTGGCACTGTTCATTCATCATTCAATGAAATACACCATACTTAAAAAATCCTCTCAGCCTGGCACTTACACCAAAAGGCCTCAATTTTTAATAACTTTGCTCTGCATCGGAGGTCTCAAGATTTTATTTGGTGTAGTCTACAGCCCACCTAAGTGCGGTTTTTCGAGCGATGTAGAGGATGCATTTTTTAACTGTAATTCAGCATACGATCACATCGTGCTAGTCGGCGACTTCAATATCAATTGGAGTACCAATTCAAAACCGCGCTCCATTTTGAGGAATTTCTTCAAAGTCTGCAATCTGGAACCACTCCCTTTCAATCCAACCCATCATGCGAAAAATATGCAGGGATAGTAACTGTACGGTACTCTCTTTCGAGCAGGAGGATTGCCCCTACATATCAAAACATGATGTTCTTTCTGGTGTACTCTCCATTGAGGTCCCTCGTTCACAGCACCGCGTGATCACTCGTCGTTGCTTCAGGGAGTTTGATGAGAGCCTTTTTAAAACCGATTTGCCCAGTATCGACTGGCATCCAATGGTAGAGTTGGTGGACGTCGATGCGAAAGTTGACTTTTTTACTACCACCATCACGGCACTATTTGACAAACACGCCCCTTTCAAAACTGTCTCACTAGGCGGAAACCTTCATTCTGGCTCAACTCGAAGATACGTGCGCTTATTCAAATAATACAAATCGAAAGTCAATTTCCCTTTACCAGCTGATCTCGACACGCTTAATCAGCTCTTTGCGGGGGACTCCACTGCGGCTTAGTTGGATTTTGGGCTGTCACATGCTCGTATAGCTCCCGAGCGCCGATTCTATTTTGAGCATGTTGATGCGTCGGCTCTTATTCAGTCTATGAGACTTATGCGCTCCAAAGCTCTAGGCCCAGATGGTATTACCATGAGATTTCTGCTTTTATGCATGCCGTCTATTCTGACGCCGCTGTTGAATATCTTCGACAATTCTCTGCAATCTGGCGTTTTCCCGAAAGCCTGGAAAAGAGCTTTAGTCTTGCCCTTGCCCAAAAAGTCACCACCACTTGAGCTTGCTCATCTTCGGCCTATTAGCATATTGAGCACTTCAGCTAAATTACTCGAGGCGGTGGCTAGTCATCAGTTGGTTCAGTACATTATCGACAGGGGCATTCTTGACAACTTTCAATCGGGTTTTCGCACGAAGCATAGCACACACAGTGCCCTTATTTCTATTGTCGATGACATTCGTGAAGGAGTAGATGCCGAGGAGCCTACCCTACTAGTCGCTATCGACTTCTCTCGGGCCTTCGATATGGTCAATGTCTAATTACTCTGCCATAAGCTTGTATTTTTGAGTTTCTCAGACGCGGCCTGCGATTGTATTCGCTCCTTCCTCACGGACAGACTGCAGGTTGTTAAGTCTCAGAATGGGACCACTTCCAGACCACTTGTTAGACGCTCAGGGGTCCCGCAGGGTAGCCTCAATGGTTCCTGCCTGTTCTCACTGTTCATGAACGATGCACCTTCTGTACTCGCCCACGGCAGTCATCATATTTACGCCGATGACTTAACCATATACCGCCGCGCCGGGTTTAATAGTCTACGCTAAAATGTCGAGCTAGTGAGTGCGGATCTTGCTCGTATTGCCGATTGAGCCGCTTCCAATGGCTTATATATAAATGCTGCTAAGTCTCAAGCAATCTGGTTCGGTTCTCGTGGGTTCATCAGCCGTTGCAGGGACCTGAACCTTCCCGAACCCACAATAGACCGCGAATCGAGACCATCAAAATCCTAGGGTCTTCTCCCGATTGCACTCTCTCATGGGCCCCCCATTGCTCAGCTACTGCGCGGAAATGTTTTGCAGCGCTTTCTCGCTTACACAAATTTCAGGACCTAGTTCCGAGAGACTCCAAGCTACCCCTGGTCAAGTCTCTGATTTTTCCGTACCTCGACTATGGTGCCGCTCTACTACTGGATTTGTCGGACGAGATTTGCACCAAAGTGCAGCGCTGCATGAATGCGGCTGTTCGTTTCGCCACTGGAACCAGCAGGAGAGCGCACATCACGCCCACGCTGCTAGCACTAGACATTCTTCCCTTTACATCCCGGCGAAACTATTTATGTCTGAGCCTACTTAGCAACATTCTGGATTATAAGTCTCCAGTGTATCTCGCCGACAAATTTAGTTTCCGACTGACTGACAAGCCGAACTCGAAACGTGGGTCCAGATTTGACCTAGCGTTACATAGAGCGCGTTCATGCTATATGCGCTCTTATCGCATAGGGGTGGTGCGTCCCTGGAACGCGTTACCAGAGGAAATTCGACGGCTTTACCATAAGCCATGTTTTAAAAGCGCGCTTAAGATACATTTGCTCACTGCTCTGCGGAGTAGCTCGGACTGAGCTTCGTATTTATATTTTTGATTGAATATTTTGTCGGTGTTACAGTAGGGATATAATATATAATATATATACGCATATCTGCGTTAGCAAGTGTAACTGTTGCGATCTAATTTATTTAGTTTTATTTTAATTTCAATTTTAATTTATTTTATTTTTATACTTATATTTATATTTTTATTTTTGTTTTTTTGCGTTGTTATATTTAGTTTGTAAGACCATAATTATCTTTTTTATTGCGTTGCGTTGCGTCGACGGGTATTTGACCTGCTCTTATTTTACTATGTATGACCAATGTAACTTGGCTGGGCTACTCAGGACCTCGTGTCCTTAGCCCTTAATAAATCTATCTATCTATCTATCTATCCTTCTGCTAGAGATTACATCTGAGCGTATACACACTCAGCTGTTCGGAAAATAATGGAAACTTTTGTTCGGGATTTAAAATAATTCAATTCAGAGTTTATATTTAATAATTAATCTAACTTAACGTTTATTCTTTATCTTATAGTTAATATGCACAATCTACAATTTTCTCTTTCCCAGATCGATCTGAAACATAAATGAATTACGCAAAACGTTAGACACTAATTTATTCCACTTATACTAGGTACGCGAGATCGGAAGAGTCTAGGGAACGATCCAGGCGCACATACACTAGGGTGGCTTCTTTCTAGGTCTAGTTCGGCAAGAGTTCACCGAAAACTCCGTCGAACTTGCGAAAAACGTGCTAATTTATACAATTTCGGGGAGAGGGGATTTTATGCTACAACCTCTCTACCCAAAATTAATTATTTGAATGAAAGAATGGAGCCATCGAGGCTTAAATATTAATCAATATATACTTTATTTAAATCTTTGTCACTTGTGCAAAGCTACTTGCTGCTCTGTCACATTCCCCCCTTACTTCGGAGAGCGAAACTTACATAAAGTTTTGTTTTTATAATGAAAAATAGAAAAAAAACGCATATGTACAACAAATATCTTACTTTGATTGGTTTTAAAAATCTCACGTCGCCGCTGCCGTTAAACTTTGCTCGAAAGCGCTGGCCGTTCCAATCTATGGTGAATTTTTTGGCTCCATTCGGCACACCTACCTCCGAACCCATGGAAAACTGAATTTTGCGCTTTGGTTTGGGAAGGGCGGCTGCCTGTGGTATTACTGGCTCTTGAATTGCCATCGGCTGATACCGTTGTGACGCCTCCAACCATTTTTCCGTCAATCGCTTCTTGGAGCAAGCAGGGGTGTCAAACGGGCTCTTCCTCTTCAACGTACAAATTGGCGTTGGAATATACGTTGCAGCCGGTGTTTTTTCCGATGTCACGGGAAGCGGTATATAAGGCTCTGGCACTCTTTCAGTTTCTGCACCGGTGACGGACCCTACTTCATACGGTGCTGGCCCCGTACCTTCCAGCCACCGCTCAAAATCACCGATAGAATCTTTGGATCGATTCATCCTGCAAGACTTCCAGATGCGAACTGCTGTGCGAAATCTAATTTTCGCCAACTTACTTGCGTATGACCGATGTCAATAACCTAGCATTTGTTTATGTTTGGGTTCATTGACGTCGCCCAAAACATACCGGCTAGTGTAATGTTTTTAAATACGCTGATTATTTACTAACTTATAAACAATGTTAAATTCTAACTTATATCTAATGTGATCACACTTATTTACAGTTTTGACGTCTTCTTAGAATTCTAGTTTCCCTTTTCAACGACGGCTTTTAAATCTTTTACATGTACATGTTTTATAATTGTATTATTGTCGTCCTTTAAATCAAATATAACGAGTTACACGATGCGATATATTTGAAAAGGACCAACAAATTTCTCACACAATTTTGCGTTTCTGTCGTTTGCTTTATCGGAAAGAATTACTTGTTTTTTCAAAACTATTTCCCCTAGTTGAGGTTTCCAATCTCGATGGCGTAAATTGTAGTACTTCTGCTGTTTTTGAAAACTTTGAGCTAAATTTATTTTTGTTAATTTTAACGAATCTTGCAGGTTTTCAAGCCTAGATTTAAAGAACGATTTTTTCGGTTGTCAAACTTCTTGTTCTAAACTTCCTGGGGTACACAATTCTCTTCCAAAATTTAAGAATGCCGGTGTAAACCAAGTACTTTCACTAGTTGCTGTATTAAAAGCAAAAGCAATTTCTGACAAATGCGCATCCCACACTTTTTGTGAATTTTTAATATATTGTTTAATCATCATTTTGATCGTACGATTCGTTCTCTCCAAGTTACTTAGTAAGTATCATGAGACTTATTTGTAATTGATCAATGTATTATTTAAGTCTACATAATTTCTTTCGTAAAAATGAGTTTGTTAGGAATATAACAAATCATTGCATATGTAGTGTAAATAATATAATACATTACGTATGAGTAAAGAATATTGTTTATAATTTATTTATTTAATACCTAGTTTTTCCTAAATATAAATTAACAGTCTTGACCAAAGCTACAACACAAATTAAAACAATTTTCTATTTTATACATGGTATATAAATTTACAATGATTGTATGTCATTATCAAAATGAAAGATTCTGAACAAAAATTTTTGATAAAAAACTTAATTTTAATAAGTACAAAAGGAACATTCACACCTTGGAAAAGTTATGTTTCATTACTTTTGTAAAGATGCTTTTAACTTTTTCAAATATGTTTGGAAATATTGAAGAACTCAAAAGAATACAAATATCGATTCCCTTGACAAAAATTTTTGAACATACAATATTAATAGTATTTCTAAAAAAATTGTGCATTATTGTAATCTTCCAATGAAATAATTTGTCTAAATCTGAAAATTAATATTGTTTTACAAAAATAAATTTAGAAATATTAAGTTTCATTCCGAAAAGGCAGTACATATTAGCTTATGAATTATGTTATCATCTTTTTTCTTCTTTAAACAGATTTGTAAATAACTTTTTTAGATGTAAATAAAGATTGTTAATTTTATTTTTCAGTGAAATGTATTGTAGAGATTATGCAAAAAATTAGTAAAAAATATAAAATTATTAAACACTATAATTTATAATTATAAATTCAATTACAGTAATAGATTTACAATTAATGAAATGTTAAAGATTTATTTTGTAATTAATAAAATATTTAATTTACGTTCTTATATTATTTTATTTGTTATTGATAAATCACAAAAAAAATCATAATTCTTATAAATAAGTCGTAATAAATACTTTCAACAGACAAATTTCAGTCAATATCGTATTAACAAAATAAAAAAAAAATTATTTCATGAAGCTTTCTAACAGTATCTGAATTTTAAAAATTAATTCTGTAATTTAAACCCCTTTTTACATTCAAGAAAATTACAAGGTCCTTAATATTCTTTCTATTAGAATGGCATCATAAATTTTTTGACTACTTTACATGTAAAAGTTTGGCACATAAAATGAATTGACAATTTAATTAAAAAAAAATTTAAAAAGAACTTTTTTAAATAAAAAATAATAAAAAATAATTTAAATTTTAAGAATCAATAAAAGTAACAGAAGTGGCAATTTTTTTATTAATAATTGAGCTAACCCTGAGAGTTGAAATATTCGTGTGTATACTCATTGTTAAGATTATAGCTTAGTTTAAAGCTTGAGTGTTGATAGTTCGTTATTTATAAGTCAGTGCTTGTTTCGTGAATATATTTGCAGAACTAAACAGGTGTAATAGTTAAATTTAAAATACAAAAATTTAAATGAATGAAATTTCTTAATAGCTTAGCTATTTTTATAATTTTAACATTAGTTCTAGTATAATTGTAAAATGATAACGGAATATTTGTGTTTTGAAAACTTGTTTTTTGACTGATTTTACTCTTACATAAGGTGAGCTTATTAAATAATAAAAAAATGAACGATTTAAATCTTAATATAAATAAACTTTGATAGAGTTTATATCAAAATAAAAGATGTACTAAGAAACGAAAGTCTAATTGTACATTCATAAATAGCTAAAAAACTTGTAAAAGTTTAAATTATTTAACAAAATATTTTACGAATGTTTTATGTATCTAGGTGTAAGGTATTCACAGGACAAACTTATCTTAGTTCGAGCCCTAAGAGAATGCACTAAGCTGTGAATTGCTGTATGGGAGGGTAGAAGGATGGGTCAGTTAGTGTTTTGCTTGTTGGAACGAAGTCGTGCCAAACCAGAACGCTCACCCTCTTCTTCATCAGATGTACAGGCTGGTGCTCCACTGACTGCACCTCTTGAGGACGTCGCTTGCATCAGCTCTTGATCAGGGCCGTTTCGATTTTCGTACAATAAAATATTCAAAGTTTCTTCATAAATGCGAGCTTCTGGGAATTCCACCTATATGATTTGCAATAAAATTAATTAAAATGATTATAAGCATATTAAAATTCTTAAAAACAGTAGTGTGTCCACATTAATTTTAAAACCAATTTATTGTCAAATATTTAGTCTTTCTAAATATATTTAAATTTAAATTCACCTTTGTGTGCTTCTTATCAGTTGTATAAACTATAGAGTGACAACAAACTTCAGCCACTTTGCGACCATGTCCATAAAATGTCCAGCAACAAATTTCACTGGAACCTATAACATCTTTAATAAACAGAACCCTACCACTAAATCGAAGAGACATTTTGTCAAATAGTTCTATGTTTTTCAAGAGATTGTCGTCGGATGTGCTGCAAATTAATAATTCTAATTAGTTATTCTTCTTTTCCATAAAATAAAAGATATTGTTTTTAAAATCTCACCTTGTATATGAATATTTATTATTATGTCTGTTCACTAAAAGTTTAACAACTGGCTTTGTAGTACTACCTATTAGCAATTGTTCCTCTGTTTGTGATGTAATAAGAGGCACCCTGCAGATAGGGTCAGTTTCTCTTTCTTTTTTCTGAAGTGCTTGTTCACAAGATTCAGCCAACTCACTGATGCAGTAATATTTTGCTTCAGCAAGAAGTTCAGCCATTTCTTTTGTACTTTCGGGTAAAGGAACTGTGCCATCTCTCAAAAAGTTTAATATTGTTCCAAAGTGTTTACCACAGCGGTCTATTAATATCCAGCCTAGAAACACAATCAAGTCTGGCACTTGATTTACACCCAAAACAATTTAAGGTACATAATCAAAGAAATTTCTTACCTTCAGAATCTGAAAGGACTTCCATTCGTCCACTGAACATAGCACGAAGCATCGTATCATGCTTTCTAAGGGTGCTAATGGTAGTATAGTGTAAGGATCCACCAATATTAAGCTTTACGTACTCCGAGGGACACTTGATCCCAGATTGGTTGCCAGACATGACGAAGGACTGAACAAGAAATTTGGGCTCAGCTGGGTCGACTACGACGGGCGACGGGGAGGGTGATGGTGGCGATGAGATGTCAATTTTTTCGAGTGTCAGGCTCAACATTTAATCCATATGAGCGTCACGTAGACGATGCGGTCAGGGAAAACAGTGGAAAATCAACAGACTAATGGATTATCCCAAATCAGAGGCTGTGTCGAGCGCTCTGTTTACGAGTTTAGGTTGCCTCGATTGCGCCCATTGCTTTTAGTACTTCTTTCCGGTTCAGCAGCAAGTTGGGTTGGATTTTTGTAAATCTACGACGGTGGAATCACGCCCCTGGAGTTACGAAGTACTACGCGATCGACGTAGATTTTTACACACGCATACACGCACGCTGCAAGCCCACTATCTTTTCAGCGATGTGTTACTGTGCTCCGTAGCCAGCTGCATCCTCTCTCTTGTTTCCCCTGCCTTGCCTGCTGTCGCGGGTCGTGTGTATATAGCGTTCAGATAGCCAGCAGTCCACAGCTATATAGCTCGCGAGTCTGCGCAATTGAACAGCTCGCGGTGATTGGTTCACAGAGCGCGCGAATGGTGTCCCTCATTCAATGAATAGAGAGTACCTGCTTACGTTTTATTAAAATGCATTTGTCGTTTTTTCGACCGCACTAGTTTCTTCGATCGTAATGTCGATTTATTTGTAGTGTATATCGTTTATTTATTTATTTTTTCGTCCATTATTTGTTTAACTGTTCATTTGTTTATTTAAATAAACACAGGCGCAAGCCCAGAAATTATCTGGATATAAGAAAAAAATAAAATATAGTTACAAAATAAATAGAACAAAAAAATAAGAGATTTATTTACATAAAAACTGAAGATAAAAAGAAATTTTTTCAATATACTGGATAATTTGCAAAGTATTTTTATAAAGTATTTTTGTATTATTAATATATTCTATGAAAATACTTTTTTTTGGAAGAACGTAAATAATTTCTCCTCCCTATATTTGAATCTGCGCGCTCTGCACATGTCAATCAGAATCAGCGCAAACGCGAATCTCGCGAATCCCTTCCCGATCTAGGTTCTCTGGGTATATGTTTGGCCTGACTATATAAAGTCGATATTTGGAGGGTTATTGCATATAATTTTATTTTAACATACTTTGATAAAGAAGTTTACTGTTTCACCTCTCAAGGTAGTTTTGAAAGTAGTTGGCAGTATCGGACGGGCGTTAAAGTCTGATGCACGTTCTATGTGTAGTACTTATAGAACTGTATATAGAGCATTATCCTGTTATTTTTTAATTATCTATTACTTTTAAACATCCTCTAACTCATTTTTTTTTAAATTAATGTTAATTTACCTATTGTTATAAATTAATTATTGTCAATCCTGTTTTCTTAAGTATATAGATTTTGTCTTTCAACAGTAAAGTATAAGAAAATTACGGTAACAAATACGAATGCTCCAAAATAATAATAAAAGTAAATATTAAAAACAAATTAATTCACCCGAATTTTCTTCCATGAAATTACGTACGAGTGTTTGAAATATTTAAAAAAGCCTAAAATGTTATACGTCCTTGAAAAAAAGCCCGTTCTCAAAGTTAAGAACCCTGCGATTCTCACACTTGAAATATCGCTCGATTAATTAGACGAAAACACGTTCAAGCGCGAGAGCCCCTAATCAAATAACAAAATCTGGTACCGCTGCAGCCTGCGGAGGAAGATAGCGCCTGCCTACTGATCTATAGATGACTAAACGTCGAAACGCAATTATTCGCTCAACGAGGCGCGAGAACGCCAGAGGAGTGTTCGCGTCCGCACGATTTATTGATTCGATAAGAGAGGCGAGAGCCAGACAGGGACAGCAAGATGGACAGAGAGAGAGAGAGAGAGAGAGAGGGAGAGAGAGCGAGAGTGCAGTCTGACGTGCACATGTGCGAATTATCGGGAGCTTTTCGCTCTCCCGCGCCGACTTGCCGTATTGGCTGCCCGGGACCCGATTATTATTCTACCCTGCGTATTTCGAATCACTCGCTAATCCAGAACATTAATTTTGCAACAGATCCCGAAGTCTGGCGGGACCTCGTGGCGGAGGAGGGATTACCCGCCGATATTATAATCTGCCGAATATGGCCCCGCTGAAATTTCAGAGATACGGTCGCGGGGGGTTTCGCCGCGTGTCGCGCGACGTATGCGGCCGTTTTAATCTGCCCTGTTTCACTTTGTTCCCCTCTTCGAGCGTCCAGCTTTTGATGGGCTATTTAAATATTTTCCGTATTTTAGTTGGCGGGATATTTTAGGCTCTTAAGTCGGTTAAGCATGAAATAAAATAATTATAATAATCGTTGTGGTGTAAATATCTATATTTAGAGTTGAACCTGTTGATTTTTTCATTCGACTTTATATACGTTTATCCCGCGTCAATTCTAAAACTCAAACCATTTACCAATACCGAGCTGTCATAAAAATATTATGACGCCGTCAATTAAAGTAAACGGCTGTACGAAAGCTATCAGTGAAAACTTTGAAGCCGGATTAATATTATTTCAAAAGTGTACAGAAGGCAAGTCAATAATACAATATTTCTTTTTATTATAATTAGCAAAACCCGCTGCAGGAGAGCAACAAACTACTGCGCAGCTCTCGCATGACAACGAAGCCAACGTCCGGCACGTGCGAAATCGAGCGCTCTCGGCTGTCGGGCTACACCGGCAAACAAATCTGCGCCAGCTCGAAAAATCAAATCGAAAATCAAAGTTTCCTCGGCCAAAGGATGACACCTGATTTCCCACCGGGTTCCGCTGTAATATACCCTCGGAATTCGTAATTCAATCTCCGCGCCGAGAGAGAGAGATGGAATCATCCTCGCAGAACAAATAACGAGAAATAAGACGCGATTAATAACGACGGAGCTTCCGGCCCGGGGAATATGGAAAGAAAGCGCGGAAAAGCCGGAGGGGGGGGGAGGCAGCTCGAATGAAATTCCTTGCGGCGCGGTGCGCTCGATTTAGCAGCGGAAGGTGAGCTCGCGCCTCCCCGTATAAGGGGGCATACATTTTGCACGGGTCATAAGGCCTTCTCCTCGCCCTCGACTCGGCTCCGAGGTTACTGCACTTCGGGGACGAGTTATCCCCGGCCCCCATCTCGCGCGCCCGGCCGATCCCTTTTTTGCCCGCGCCGAATATCGTCTTCGAATCTACTCTGTCGACCTGTTTTTGCCGCCGGCCTGCGCGCCTTTCTTGCGAGAGCCGAGCCGCTGCTGCTCCTCCTCCTCGCTCTTCCGCTGGACGCGCGAACGCGGCGGCGAGGTCGAGGATGGTTTAGGGTGGTTTTAGGGTATAAGGATTTTCGAAGCAAATTCGTTTGTTTTATTTTTGGCATTGGGAGGAAGGCTCGTAAAATTAAAGCAAAGACTTTTCAATTTGGATGCCTGAAAAAATTAGCTGCAGTATTTTAGGCGAATTGGAGTTTGCGCAACAAAGTTGCGAAAGTTTGTTATAAAGCCGAGTAATTTTTTATGAAATTGCTTGCTTTCGAAAGTGCTTTGCCGAAGCAGTAAATATTGGATTTTCTCTCATTGTTGCTGCTCGCGATAAGAACAAGAGAAGTTGGCAAATCTGTCTGATGTTTGATTACGCACGTTCTGTTCCTTAATCTTTTGAGAAAACATCTTTTCCTTTTTATTATAATTGCCACATAAATTTTCTCTTCTTTCGCAAGAGTCAAATAAATATTTGTGATCAAGCTAGTAGTAAAGGCTCAACTGATAGATTAAAATGTATTAATTGAAACGATTTATTTTCGGCAGATGCTTCTCATTCCTTTCTTCCTCGGTGATTCTTTTATATTGCCTGCAAAAATCATACCGAAAAAAATGTTTACAAAGACCTTACGTACAAAATCCTTTAAATTCAGAATTTTTTCAATTAAAAATGTATACTACTTACGTCGTAAACCTTTTTTAAAGCAGCTGCAAAAATTTTATTTCAAATTTGCTTTTAAAACTTTGCGTAATTATTATTCTTTTTTCGAAATAATGCTACACATGTAAGTGCGATAAAGTAACGTTATACTTAAAAAAAAAAAAAAAAGCAGCGTCGGAAGTATAATGTGCTTGATACGAAATCGTTAAATGCGTTCATGCGGATTTTACGTTCACGTGCGCAAACATGCCTTCAAATTTGTAATTCTACACTGTACGGTCCGTACGCAATTACACGAAAATTAATAAAAAAAAAAGTAACTTGAACCCAGCGGAGGGGAACGACGATAAAAGGTAAGCTTGGAGAATCTCATTTAATTAGTAAAAAGGGCAATTTTGCAAAAAGGCAAGTTCCTTGATTGCCAAGATTAATCGGCTTAAAATTCCATCGTACACTTTATTATCGGCATGAAAAATTTGAACGTAAAACGCAATTTATTATATTACAGCGCAAAGAAACGCAAGCGTTTCTGAAGAGAGCTTGACAACGTGGAAAATTGAGAAAAGCGCAATTAAATTTTTTTACCGCCGAGGAGGAATTGGCGGTGCTCGCGGAAACGAGGCGAGCCGGCAAGTTTGCAGAGCGATCGTATAAACCATGAAAACAGCCTCTCCGTTGACCCAATTTTCCGTTGCATTATGTAGGGAAGAACTGAGATTTCCAGTCTTAAGTATTTAAAGGCTCCTCAATCCACCGCGATTATGTGCTTTCGAGGGATTCTTTACGGATTGGTAAAACAACAAACTCTTACAGTCCGATAGCTTGGCTCTTGGCTCTTCTCGTTTTTTTAATGGCAATCGACTTGAAAATTGGGTTAAAACAAGCTGCTTTCCCGTGTTTATACACTTCTGTAAATTTCATTTGAGGTATGCATAAGAAAAGCTTCATATAGCTTATAGTCGAATTATTTTTTCTACTTCATTTGGTCTTTCTAATTCAACGCAGATTAAATTTTCCACGCGAGTTGTTGCAAGTACCAAAAGAGATTTAGCAAAAAACGAAATTGCTTGCCTTCAAAGCCAGTTCATTTGTAAGAAGCACTCCTTTATACCCGCGTCTTCGCATCCCCCCACCCCTCCCTCTTTTCCCGTTTATCTTTCAAAATTTCTCGGCGAATCTCGGAGGCAAAGGCTATCCGCTCTTAACCGCTACAAAAGAGAGACAAGTTAAAAGAGAAAAAAAGAAGTACCGGAAAGCCAGTCGCATGTACATACAAAGAGGCGCAAGAGGCAGCAGCCGAGAAAATAAAGAGAAATGTGCGCGCGGCTCGCAAGTCGGAGAAAATGGCGCGTCGCTCCTCTCGCCGAGACTCGTCCCTCGGGGGGGTAAGGAACGGGGAGAAAAACGCAGGGCGCCTCGGTCTGACGCCTATAGGCTCACACTACTTACACACTTGCGCGAGGAGGTGGGGGGAGGGGGAGAAAGTTTGCGGGCTTCGCGATACGATATCGGCCGTCATCGTGCAGCGACAGCCAAGTTTCTTCATTTATTTCGGTCGGCGATCGAGCGAGAATTACGGGGTGGCAACTCGCGAGAGAGCCGCTCGAGTTATTGACACTTTGAGCGGCTTCGAGCGCCTTGCTCTCGCCATTGAGCTGCTTTTCTTCCCGATAGATTGTAAAGGAAATTTCCGCGTTTTGCCCCGAGCTTCCGGGCTGTCGGGAGAGGAGGAACAAATAAAAGTGCAACCTATGCGTTTCATAATAGGATTAAATGTTTCGTATTTTTTTTTTTTTTATAGAATAGTTTATAATTGTTTTTATTGGGGAATCGGTTTTTCTTCTACTGAAAAATTTAATTTTTATATATATGTAAACGCTTTTCTTTCTATTTTGCTTTGAAAAACTTTTTCAATCGAAACAAGTCAAATTTCTGATTTAATTAGTTAATAATCCGTGCCCAAAGAAACTTCCCATTAATATTTAACTTATATCAGCAACTAATTTCAGAAACGTTCCTCTTCGAAAAAGGATTACCCGCCGGGGGGAAATCCATTCGTATAAGATTTCCGCGGCTGTATTAAATTTTGCACGTTAAAAGGGAAGTTAAAAGTGAATTTCCGCGCCAGTAAACCCGAGGAATCTCCGTAGCGCGTTTACATATATTTTTATGAAGTATTTAACGCCGGCGGGTATAGGCGAAACACAGGCATAGAGGTGCCAGGGCCCGATCCGCGGAGGAATCCGCCGAGGAAAACTACCGGTCGATCGGGGGGAAGTTGCAGTTTTGCGCGTTATGAGAGTTGCCGAAGGGCGAGAGAGGAAGAAAAGTTAGTTTCGCCGCGGCGATTACAGGCGCGGCTCTCTCTCTCTCCTTCTCGCGCCCCTCGCTAAGGTTTTATACCGTTTGCCGGGCAACATTCGGTAGCTCGAAACTACTGGGGGATCTTGTTCTCGATAGCGAAGAGCGCCGTCTGGCCGAATGAAATTTTAATTTTTGATAAGGCGCCAGACTGCCGCCGCCGTCTCCTTCTCCCTTTCTTTCCGTACCTGTTTCTTCTCCTCGCCTAGGCGCGAGGGAGACAGAGAGAGAGAGCGCGCTTTTTTCCATCCTCTCCGGGGCGCAACTGGCGCGAGTAAGAGATATTAAACATCGCCGGGATCCTTTTTTCCCTCCTCGAAGCGAAAAAGGACAGCGGCGACTCCTGTAAAATACATCGCGAGCAAGAGAGAGAGAGAGAGAGAGGGAGAGAGGGATGTGCGAGGGCGTAATCGAGCGACAGGATGCAAATTTAACGCTGGATTATTAATAAAAATGACTCGAGGACGCGCCTCCTCCCCGACGTTATTATTCAATTGGGGGCTTTTATGATAATTTTATGCAGCTGCACGCGGCCGGCGCCTCTTCCGCGAATAAATCAAATAAATTAACTGCTCTATATTTATATCTATCTTTATACGCGGCCGTTTAAGAAAACCGATTTTGCGATTCATCCTATCGATATCCTTCTCTGATTTTGCGCTGGAAATTGCGTATTCAAGAGGATCTATTTATTGGTTTATTAAACTAAATATTATTCGCAATTGATCAATCGCGCCGATTCGCCGAGCTCTTACGATTAATTTGAATTTCTCACGATCGTCCGGGCAGCCGTACAAAAAATTACGCACCGCATCGCGAGCTCTCTCGGCACACTGTGCAAAAGCGATTGCCAGCGATCCGAAAATGTTGATTACCCCGCAAAAAAGGCCAGCCGAGAGAGACGTGCAGCCCGTCCGCGGTTCCGACCTCTCACTCGGCGAACAAAAGGCGACGGCGGGGCGAGAAGGAGGTATATATATACAACAGAAGAGGAACGGGAACGGGATCAACCGGAGAGAAGAAGGGAGTAACGAGCCGGTAGAATAGAAAAGGGCTCCGCTCCGGCTTCCCTCTTATCGCGGAGGCGTTCGCCGGTAAACACGCCGGAGTTACGTCATGTGTGAAATTACAATCACCCTCGCCTAATGTGCTCGAGCCCGATATATATACGCCGCCGCGCGTCTTTTGCATACAGGCTGAGAGCGTTAAAGTACAGGCCGAACGTCTCGGAGCCGCACGACACGCGAGAGAGAGAGAGAGAGAGGTAGTCGAAGCCGCATTATTAAAACGGAAGGCCGAGGGAGGCAGGAATACTTGGCCTGCCGCGATCGCTGGATTCTCTAATTTATTGCTCCTTTTCTCCGGCCTACCAGCTGATTTTCGAATGAACGAACGTTCCGGATGACTGCACGCTTCGGGTTTATCGCCGGGAGTGCGCGGTTATTTCCCCGAGACGGAATGGCGCGTTCAAATGCAGAAATGAACGTCATTAAAATGCCATTTACTTTGCTAACTAACACTTTTTCCGCGCCCCGATGCTTTTGGATTTTAAGTGATGACGTTTTAAAACTGGTATGTGGGGATAAAATTTCGAGAGTAGTGGTCTGCCTTTATGCAGGTACTTTTCGAGATAATGAATTTTAAACGATTTTAAAATTAAACAATCATGATAATCGAAGAAAATATTTGTTTAAAAAAAAGGGGTAAATCAAATTTTAAAAATTTCTTTCTTCATCGAACATTTTATCTCTAAAAACACGGCGAACTAATGAAATCCTCAAAAGCCCTCGGACCGCGAAAAAAGATTGAGATCTCAAACGTTTAATCTCCAAAAGCACAAAGAAGATAAAGCCAAAGCGATCGGCAAAAGAGAGCCCGTCTGAAAAAGAGCATCGCGGCCAAAGCAGGCGTTAATTGTTTCGCTCCTATATGAAATCCCCCAGTAACAACAAGTTCAATCGGTCAAAAGTAATTTCCTTTCATCAATTCTCCGCCGCCGCTGCTTTCGGCCCTCTCTCCCCTCCGATCGATGACCGCCGCCGCCGCCGCTGCACGCCAGCGGCACAATCCGCATTCAGCGACTTCGGCCCTCACTTGTAGAGTCAATAACTCGTGTGGATGCTGGCGCACTCTTTTTCCCACCCGTGTCCTCCTCCCTCCCTCCCGCCCTCTCGTCCATTCTCTTCATTCCGACCCTTATCGCACTTCGGCCGTCGCGCCGCGCCTCTCCATTGTTCATTAATTATCGGCGGATCGGCGCGCTGGCCGCGCTAATCGTTTTCTGCGCCGTTCGTCCTCCCTTTAAACTTTCGACGAGATATAGAACGCTGCCAATTTAGCCCGATTCCTTTTTTTTTTCACCAGCCGCGCCATCGGGATCCCGCGGACAAAAGCGGCCCGAGTCGCGTAGTATTATATACATAGAGGCTCGGGCGCATTTTCGCGAGGGGAAAGAAAAATATGCGCGAGTCGCGGAAATAGAAATTGCTCGTGAATTATTCGCCTCCGATTACAAACATTTGCGTCGCGTGGGACCGGACAATCGCGAGAGAGTCGATTGAATTTTTATTCAGGCTCCGGTATTACGATCCTGGCGTCGCTGTTGGGGGAGCAGTTTTTACGTCAGAGACGGTGCTTATCGATAGATAATGCATGAATTCGGAGAAATTTAAATTGCAACGAAGGCTCGCCGATAAACGCAGATGAATATCGGTCTGCAGAGGCAGTCGCCGCTGATATTTTATTGAATCTGTGCGATATTACCTATTATATGAGAATTTCGAGGGATGAATTAATTTTTCGATTTTTAATAATGGGAACAAGCCGATATTTAACTTTACGATCGTTATCGGATCCCACGAGTCCTCAATCTTTAATTACAAATCGATTCATCGTCCTTGTCGCGTATATAGATGGCGATGATGAGCAAAATTTATTTCTCTCACAGTAATGACCGTAATGTGAAATTTGCATCTATTTTGTAATGTTGTCCGCGTGCATGGTGTCGTAAAAAGTAAATAAAGAAAAAACATGTAAACTGTAAAACTTCGATAAATAATCAAAAGGGCGTAAAACTATAAAGTGTACGGGGAAACGCGAGGTAACTATAACTGTGGGGGGCGCCGTTTCCATATGAATATTTAGTACCTTTTGAGACACACGTTTTCAAAAATACTTTTTTATGAAGGACTGGATATAAAATAAACTTTAAGATATAATTGTAAAAAAATAAATAAAAATTGAACTTCTCCCTTGATTGGTTTTTTTTTAAATTTGAATACACTGAAAATCAAAAAAAATTCTAGCTTTCTTGAAATCCTTCAAAAATATTTTATTGGAACAGCATCAGAATCCGAGCACCCCTCAAATCGAACGAAAGCAATATACCACTGCAAAATTCTATCGACCGCTCGTATATTTATAAAAAACGATCCGCAGCTCCATCTGCGCGAGAGAAGCACGAAAACCAGTTTACAAATAATAAATCTCGGCGACGAATCCCAAATTTCTCAAAAGCAGAACTCGGCGACATCGAAAACAAAGAAACGATCCGCGCTCTCTCGTTCGTCCGCGAAAACCCCGGGGCTCCTTTCGGCGGGAAGCACGGCCCTGGCGGCGGGTAGGGGTGGTTCGCCGTCACCGCGGCGTCGCCGCTCCCTCCCTTCGCCCACCCTCGGCCGAGCGCCCGGCAGCGCCGCTCCTCGAGCTCCGCGCGAACCAGCCACGTTGCTGCCGCTGGCTTTTTCGGCGTTAACCTTTATCGAGGAGCTGCGCGTTTCTCGTGCGGACACTTACACAGCGAGCTCTGCGGCGCGAGCGATATACATCCTTCGGGGGCCCGTAGTGTGGACACACCGAGAGAGCAGGAGGAAGCTCGAGAGCAGGTGAGAGAGAGAATTTGTGCGCGAACGCGAGCGAGCAGCTGGAAGAGAGAGAAGGCAGAAAAAAAAAGAAAACAGAGCGAGGCCACAGGGGCTCCGGTATAGCGTGCGGAAAAACAGAAACACTCCAGCAGCAGCCCAGTGTCGGAGCGGACGACTCGGCGAGCGAGGAACGCGAGCAGGCGAATCGCAGCTGAAGCAGCCCATGGTGAGTCTCGCTTATTGGCGTCTGCTTTTTTGCACGCGCGCGCACGTGACAGTGGCTGGCACGCGTGCCACCCTGTCGCGGGGGGGTGGGGGCGGGTGGGCCAGTAGCTTCTCGCGCGCGCGTCTTTTTGTTCGCACCTTTTCCGCGCGCTTGATAAAAACGCGGACTGGGTGGAGCAAAGATTTGCGTTTCCTCGAGGCTCGGTGGGATTGATTAAAGGCTTCTGGGATTTATTCAAATGAATAGGCGAAAAGGAGCGCGGCTTTTTTATTATCGCTTGGCCGCCGTTCGAGGTTAGCTGGCTATCTGGGACGGGGCTGGTGTTTTCTTATTTTCCTTTCTTATCCGCGTAATGAGAGGGGCGATTCGATTCGAGGCGAGGGTAAGGGGGTAATATATAGTAACCTTGAACTCGATGGAACGAAGGTCTAAGGATGAGTCAGCGGCAAAGGCTGTATCCTGCGGTGCACGAGAACTGGTATTTTCTAATCAGCTGATTATTGGCTCTTTGTCGAGCTCTTTTTTTGTACGACGAAAATACAGGATGACGGGCGCAACTTCTCATTAACTTGGCTGTGGGATTTGTAATTTGCGACGTACTATTGAGAGTTCATTTTCTTTTATTGTTAAATATCGTGAGCTTTTTGCAGTAAAGGAATTCGTTGGATTGTTGCGGATTGAGAAGTATTTTAAGATTTTGTTTCTACGTTGTAAAATAACGAAATAAATAATTTGGTATTCGGATATTGGAAATGTTAAATGGATTAGCAGAGCACTTTATAATGCGCTCCAAACTATTTTCGAAATTCATGTTATTTCGAATATTGAAAATTAATATTCAATTTAAAACGTGAATAACACTGCGTTGGTAGACGTTTCGCAAAACGAATTCTTGCACTGAATATTTTCTACAATGAAAATTCAATTACGTCCGATATTATTTTTTTATTAAAAATTGTCACCGTAAAACTAATCATAAAACCGAATAGCTTCATTATCCCCACTTTTTTAGTTAATAAGAAACCCAGATAAGAAGAGCTCCGCCTCATTCCCCTCAAGAACGAGACGGCAGCCTGCACCCCGACGTCTCCCTGTTTCGAATAATAAAAATTTGAATTCCCATTAGTTAACTCGGCGACTCGGCTTTTCTAATATCGCCGTGTCTGCAGCGGCTCGGAAGATGTTGCGGGACTAGTTCCTCGTCGCAGATTGTGATCCAGCTCGCTCCCTCTTTCTCTCTCTCTCTCCTCGGCAGACGCAGAAAGAGAAGGGACACGAGGCGGCCTCCGTGTTCCCGAACGTGACTTGGTTGCAATATTTAAAAGGCAGCGTCGACACGTCAATACTCCTCCGACGTTTCTCCCTCTCGTGACGAGCCATCGGCGCTGCCTCCTGCCTCTCTCTCTCGCTCCTTTCGGTGGGGTGGGCCGCCGCCGCCGCCGCTTTTATTCGCGAACGCGCGCGTCTGACCTTAACCCGAGAGCATCCACTCGGAGCAGGAACTCGATACCTCCGCGCGAGAGGCGGCGCGTGGGACGGAGCAGCGATTTTACTGTCATGATTCGAGATTTTCCCTGCCGGAGGATCGGAGGAGATCGGGCTTTTCCAGCCTACGTCGCTGTCGGTCTTATTAAGCGAGCTTTGTCCTTGCCTCTGTGCTTGTTTATGGCGGGATCTATTGGCTTGTGAATTTCGTGGGAAGGAACTCGGGCTGCGGACCTGAGAGGTCATAAATTTTGCCGGGATACGTATTTTATTACTGCCAGTGCATTATTTAACTCGAATGAATAATAAGACTTTTATTGAACGGAAGAAGGACGTGTAGCTTCAACGTTTTCAAGTAAAAAAGCTTCTTGCCTCGATTTTTATTGAATTTTGCCAAAATCGAGTTTGCGCACTACAAAATACCAGTGAAAACGAAAATAGAAAGTCTTAAAAAAGTGTGTCGTCACAGTATTTTGGATTTTATTCGTCACACAGAAATACACCGAGAAATCGAATACCAGTTTTTGCCTCTTTAATTTTCAAGCAAATTATTACATCAGCAGAGCCGAAAGAAAAGAGGCAAAGCGCGCACACAGCCAACTCAAAGAAAGCAGCCATTACTCTGCGTCACACTGCGCCATTTATTTATCTTTCCCGTCCAGGCTCTCTTTTTGCGCTCATTAAATCAGCCTTTGAGAAACGAATTAGGAAGGAGGTATACTCTCTCTCCTCGGCAGGAAACGCAATCTGCGACCGGCGGACCGGCGGAAAAAGGAAAGCCAATAGCGCCATGAGCTTTTATATTATATACTGCACTGTACAAGGACACTCTCTCTCCCGCGGCGGGGGGAGAGAAAAGAGAGACGCAGCTGCAGCGAGCGAGCGACGCGAAGAAATTGCGGGATCCGCGCCGCGCCAGAAGCGATGGAACGTGAAATGAAGCTGGCACTGCATCGCTGGCAATCACTTATAACTCTCCGACACTCCGAAAGCGGAAGAGAGAGAGAGAGAGAGAGAACCAGATATCGGCGGATTCGTGCGAATGAATATGCGCGGATACAATTTATGGATCGGCGAGAAAGAGGAATTCACCTGAAAACGGGACGCGGCGAGCTTTTAATGTGATGGATTCTTGTTGCGCTCGAAATTGCCGGGATCGATTATTAGGCCGTTGATGATGTACTGCCTGGCGTTTAAGCGTTTCGGGCGTCTGTTTGCTCTCGTTTTATGCTTTTAAAGTGGCGCACTCCACGGCACGGAAAATTATGTTTGTAAAGCTGATTTATATTGCGAGAGGAAGGGATATCTGTTTATTTTTCATCTACTCTGTGAGCTTTTAATATTCTGTAATTCCGCCTACATTTTTAAAACGGCAAATCTACCTCCGCGGGCTTACCGAACGAAAAGCGGGACGACAAAACACCAATTTTCGAACGACCAGCGCGTATATACAGCAAACAGCCAAATTAAAAGCTGCCCTCTCCTATTTGCTCTCGGATCACACGAGAGAGAGGGAATGAGAGAGACTCGAGCATGCGCTATCACGACGGCGCACTCGGCCGTCGTGCACAGCAGCCGAGACTGGAAGAAAGGCGGAATACTTGATATGTATCGCGAGTCCTCGTCACCTTCGAGCGGCCGCGAGACGAAGATCGAGAGCGCATTTTCACGCGACTCTCGTGCGCGGCGCACGCTTCCTCTTTTTTTCATCTGTACAGGCTTCCGCCGCGGAGCGCGCGAAATATGGCGAGGAGGCATTGTCGGCTTTTCGCTCGCGACGAGGGAAAGACGCGCGATTTTTTTGCCACGAGAGAGCCCCGTCGACTGCTCCGAGAGAAGCCCCGGAATATACGAGACGTGCCGCGGAGAACAAAACTGCGGGCTGCGCGCGCGACTTCTGACGTATAACTTTTCGGGAGACGGATGAATTACGCCGCAGATGTATGACTTGCGTACGACGGATGGGATTAATTGGCTTTTACGGCGGCGACGAGAAATTTTTATTTTCCGCTCCGAGTGGTAATGGAAGAGAGAAGTTGTCGTTTCGTATATTTTGTTGGGAGGTACTGCAAGTATTGATTACAGAGTTTGTTTGTTTACCTTAGCGGCGAATATAAATAAGTAAATCAATATTTGCTTCGCTTCCACTCTATATTTACGTTATCCAATAAGGTAGAGGTTCAAATTGCATTTTTTTAAGCTTTACGAACGGATGTAAAGGATGACTGCAATCAGATTTCTTTTTACTCTCCTTCTCAAGAAAATTGAAAAGGATCGTGGCAATATCTGCAAATTTGAAAGGATTTTTTGATGAATAAAGCCGTTCCTTTAACTGTAATATAAAAATAAACAGAGCTGCAGTCCAATCAAGTTTGTTGGGTAATTTTTCTTTCCAACTGCATTTGCATAAAGTATGTGGACGCCGTTTTTAAAAAATTTCAGTTTTGCACGTTCATTCAGCTTTTACTGATAAGATAATTTGGATGGTTAATGGTATACATGTAGTCGTGTACTTTTTTAACTTTTCATAATATTTTAATTTTAAATAGATAAAAAAAAATGTATAATTCAATCGCTTATTTCAATCGCAACAGTAAACGAAAAAAAGTTCTTCTACAATTACAAAAAGGTACTTGGAAAACATTAAGGAAAACACTGAAAGAAAGCTTAGGAGAATTCATCCGCTTGATCGAAATGCGACAAAAAACCATCCACTCTTATTATCGTAAATAAATCCAGCTTTTTCTACCTTTTATCTGGCGAGTTGATTTATTCAGTACTTGAACATATTCTTAAGCTCCTTCTATTAATCTTGTCGCCCAATTATTTTAAAAGCTTTCGCGACTAAAACGAAAATTAATCTACCGTTTAACATCCAGTTTATATTATAAAAGCGAATCTTATTCAAACGAGAATTAACAGCTCGAAAGCGGCCCTTCTTCCAAGAAAATGTTAGTCCCTTATCCTCCTTATTTTCGCCAATAAAGATTGATCGCTCCGGCGCGATCAATCAGTCGAAAAAGCACCATTTACTTTCCTAATGCCCTCCTCTTCGAATGATGTCCTCCAGCCGGGCCGGCCGAGAGGAAGGACTCTCCGCGCCAAAAGCAATTAGCCCTTCGAGATTTGCTCGGTGGAGAGCCTATTCGAGCTGCGTCTCCTCCAAATCCGGGAGTCTCGTCGGCACTTCCCCCGATGACCTTTCCTCCCGGCAGCTCTCGTCGCAAACAGCCTCTCTGCAGCCGGCTATTAGCTGGCTGCAGACAAAGTCGCGCCGTCCAGTCTGACGCTATCTGGTCTTAGGAAGCCGTTTCTATTCAGCGGTACGTCCGTGCTTGCTTGTACATATTTATCCAGGCAGAAGCGGCAGCAGCAACTCGCTCGGAGAATAGAGGCGCTTTCCTAAGACGGCGACATTGTACTCGCGCACGCAAGAAAGAGGAAGAGAGAGAGAGAGAGAGAGGGTTGCTCGAGAGGGAAGGCGGCCATAGCCGAGGGATAACGCCAGTTTACGTCCCTGGGAGGTCGTAAAGATACAGGCTGCTGCTTCCTCCCTTTCTTCCCTTGACCCTCTTTACCTCTCCCTCTTAGTCGCTATCTCTTTTCGCGTATCCTTCTCTCGCTCTCTCTCTCGAATTCGAGGCCGGCTTACGTGTTGTAGTACACGAACTAACGCGCACACAATCGACGGCTAAGCTTCGCAGCCCAGGCCGTATCCCCGAGAGTCGATTGCTTTATCGGAGGTGAGGATGCCTTAGTATTCAGAGTTTCTCTCGCCCGGGCCGTACATCCTCTCTATGGCTTGTATATCCTTGTAGATGCAGCGCCTTACTGCCAAATGCCCCGATGCATTATACAGGAGATCGCCCGGCGATTTTTGTTGCGAGCTTTAGCCGGGGAAAGAGAGAACCGAGCTGAGGGATGCGGGATGCGCCGCGGGACATAACTTACGCTCGATGGCCCGAGGATCCGTCAAATATTACGCGATGGAGTCGTCCTGTTATCGAGGGACATTCAGAAATAGATGGAATTGCGACTCGTTAATCGCAGCGAAGCTATTCCAATTTTCTATAAGCTACAAAAGAGAAGCCGGAGAAAAATCCGCCTTAATTACCGCGACTTTATCAAACGCACAACAAGCCCCGGCAGGATACACTTTGGCCCGATGAGCTTAATCAAAGTTGCAAGTTTCGGCGAGCACACACACCTCGCCTCGCGCCGAGTTGGGCAAAGTGTCGCGGCGCGGCGCAACTTTATTCGAAAAGCCAGTCCCTCTTTCGGCTCTCTCGCTTTACTTCGGCTGGAAAACTCGGCGACGGCGGCATAATGGCGAGTCTCGCGCGGAGATCGACGGAGCGATGATTAACTCGAGAGAGAGAGAGAGAGAGAGCTACGGCGAGATGCTACCCGCGTCTATATGCATGTTAATGCAGCCCTGGGAGCGACGGAGCCGCGATGTATGCAGATTATTCCGGCGTTACTTCGATAATGATATTATATTGTGCTTTCGAGGAAAAGGAAATCGCGAGGGGCGCTCGCTGCTCGTACGTACCCTATTACTGCGCGCTCGAGTTGCGCCCCGAGTTTTCAGAGATTTAAAATTCCCGGCTTATTTTGCGCGCGGAGAATATGCTGCCGTTCGATTAGCGTGATCGAATTACGCATTTTTAAATTCGCCGCGGGTTAATATTTACCAATAATTCTAGATATATATTTTATTTTCTACAAATAATTATTTGACAATAATTTTCGTTTACCATTCGCGCGTAATATCCGCTAGTCTTACCTCGAAGGCAAAACGGAGAGAGGCGCATTTCGTCGGGACTGCCTCTGATTAATTTCACTCCTTTTTACATCAGTCTTCTTTTACATTCATTGGCCCCCGCTCCCCCATTGTTTCCGCGCTGAAAGCCCGATTTCAACAATATCCACAGTGTGCTCGCAATAACAATAATAATCAGGACGATGAATTAATATCAGCAATTAACGCCGAATGGTGGGGCTTAATATTGCCCCGGCGTAATGGATCACACCCCGTTCATTTTGTTCCCTGGAACTCGAGCGGCGCGCGCGCTCGAGATAATTCATTACCCGCGTCGGGCTCGACGTTGTAGGTGCTCGGTTAAATTCTTTTCATTTCGCCTTTCCCGATCCTTTGTGGCGACCGCAATGCCGTCTGTATTATTTCGCACTTTTCCACAAAGTGCTTTGTGTGCTTCTTCGAGGTGCTTCGCGGCCGCGAATTATGCGAATCGTTCGCTGAAAAGTGAATGATAAATGAACTTTTCTGCAGATTTTTTGAAACGATTGTAGCTGTTTATTTAAAAAAAAAGGCAGAGAAATATTTTCATTTCGGAGCCGATAACATTTTTCATTGGCGCGCTACAACGTATAAAGTGAATCTCGTGCTTTATTATCAACCTGAGAGCGAGAGGGAGAGAGAGAGAGAGAGAGAGAGAGAGAGAGAGTCGATGCAAAAGTAGGTCAGATATTTCCCTACAGTGTCCCCTGTCACGGGTGAGAAATTTCGACATTGACTTCAATCGGCGTAGTTGTTAAGCTCTTTGAAAAACGACGCGACGAACTGGGAAAATCAAGGCAGTTTCGCAGAATCCTCGGCAGTTCATTGAACAGGCAAAGATAAGCAGAGCCAGTGATTCGCAGCGCGAAGATAGAAGATTGGACAACGGGAAGAATAAAAATGTTTCCGCGCATTTTTCAAATAAAATTTTCGAATCTAAAGAAATTTCCTGCCTTCGCGCGAGAAGGAGAGAAATTCTCGTTTCACTAAAAATTCACTCGCACTCTTTCGATTCGAAATTCGAAAACAACAGACGCACGCGCAGTAAAGTATCAGAGCGTAGGAAAGCAGTCCACTTTCGAATAATGAAAAATGTCACCCCGAACAACAGCCCCGGCCGGGGGGGAATAACTAGTTGCGCGCCAAATTCAAATGTCTTGGCTTTTAACATGTAAATTTTCCTCTCTCAAAAAGGCATTTAACACAAGTAAACAAGAACGCTCGCAGGCGCGCGGCATCGATCGAACGAGCAAACGTGCCGAGTATAATGCCCCGAGTGTACATGCATATACAGCTGCAGAGAGAGAGAGAGAGAGAGAGCGAGAACCGGGAAGGAGGCGGAGGAAGAACGGAGGGGGCAGGAAAGAGGAGCGCACGATGGAGCGAAATGGAAACAGAGGGACAAGAACAATGGACGCGAGTCTGCCTTCGGCAATAAAGGCCCGATGGAAATGGCCCGACATATCCATCGTATCGCGGGCCAAACTAGCCCATTTGCTGTTCACAACGGGGCTGATGCCGCCGCCGCCGCCGTCCTATGCTTGCGGGGCGAGACTTAATTACCAGGACCGCCTCGGCTCTTCGCGTCGCGGCAGTCGGGAGCTCTAACTCAAACCTCGCGAAACGTTTCTGCACTCCTCTCGTTCGTTTTGATCAAACGACGATTTGGCCGACGGTTATTAAATTGAGACCCTGTTTTCGGGGCTCTCGTGCGTCGGAGAAAAATTTGAGGGGTAGTAGTTTTATAATTAAGAGCTGCGTTTCGTTAGAAAGGGTACATTTATTAATATCTAAGATACGAAGATAATTTGGGTGGTATTTAGTGTTGAATGCAATGATACAACATCATTTTAAAAAAACGCGCGTTTCAAATTACCTTTCAAAGTTAAAAGAGTACTTGAGGCCTACGATTTTACACAAAGTAACATTGTCTTCAATAGCGCTGTTGAAGACAATTTTACTTCGTGTAAAATCGTAGGCCCCAAGTACTCTTGTAACTTTGAAAGGTAATTTGAAAGACCAGTTGAATCGTTTATTATACGAATTGAAGTAAAGCCAAAGGCTACATTATTTTATTATTGTATTCTATCGTATTATTCAATTAAAATACGTTACAAAAATATTCAACCTCCTTAAATCATAACAATTTTATCAATTAAATCGAGCATTAAATAAAAAAAATCCATTAAAACGTACTACCGAACAAAGCCGATATCAAATTTATAACTTTAAGCTCGCATTTTCTTTATGGGCCGCAGCCGCGCGCGTGGCCAATGTAATCTGTAATATATATGGAAACAATACATTTCAGGAAGTGCAACAACAGGTTGTTCACGCACGGAAATATCCGCTACGTACAAGCCGCATATGGCTCGTTACTGTAACAATAACCCTACCCGTAGATCACAATTAAATGCCCTTAAAACCGTAGAAAACGTCGCCGGACAAACGACGAAACTGCTTTAAAAACCGGCGGTGGCGAAGTTTTGCTGGGCCTCGAAGTCGATCGGAAAGATTATGCAGCGGCGAATTATTAGCGGACGGGGGGTTAATGCACCCGGCGCACTTGCCGGTTATCGAGGACTGAATTCCCAAGTAACGCTAAGTGGAACGCGAAGATAGACACCCGATGAAGGCGGAAGAACGCAGGAGAAGTTTGCCGGCGGCTGCTGCAGCCGTCGAGATTGTCGCGAAGCGAACGCGATGTATATATATATATATATATAGGAATTCCTCTTTCTTGCTCTTCCCTCTGCCCGGTGCGCCTCTTCCCCGCATTGGCACGTACTTTTACCGGCGCATTTTCGCGGGATTATGAACTTTGAGATAACCGAGTTAATACTTTAAGATCAATACAATTTACAAAGTGAGATAAAGCGCTTGTCCCTCGTTGTGCAATTAAAGGGAATATAATTTTTTTTTCCTTTGCAGTCTTTGACTTTGCTTTATCTGCTTTCGGATTAGACTTTGTTTTATTGGGCTTCTTGGGAGCAACTTATTTGGAAAAGAGCCACTTGATAAGAAGTTGGACGAGTCTTTAATTAAAATTTACTTGCAAACGAAACTGAAAACACTTTACGATTAATTTGACAGATCTTCGTTTCCGCAAATAAGTATAAAGTAATAATAGACACCGAACAATTTCTCAATGCCTCGAAAAAAAATTGACAGCTTCGGAAGTTCAATCAATTGACCAAAGTTCGACAGTGGCATCAAAAAACCCGACGAACTTCCGCGAAAGTTAAAAATAAAAGAAGTCCAAAGCGAAATAAAGCCCTTCGAAGTTCGTTTCCCCGCCGGCCGCAAACTGCAAGAAGCGGACGATCCAGTGATAAATCGCAGCTCGGCATCGGCTAATATCCCCGCCGTCGATCAAACCTTCCATTAGGCCCCTAATCGTATCAAAGCTCGTTGCATCGCTTTAAGAGCGGCGGAGCGTCGACATCGTCCTCCGGGCCTCTCTACAATATTTTCGCCCCTCCCCCCTCCCCCGCGGCGGTGGGCGCTTATTTTTCTCCCGGCGGAATTTTCCGCGCCGAGCGTCATACATAAACGATGAGGCAAATCGAATTTTCGCTAAAGGCCCGTCTCCCTTTACCTCCTGCTTCTGCCTCGTCATCAACAGCGGGGACGGTAACTTCATTACCGGCGGGCATTAATAATGCCTCTGTGCGCTCGCTCGGCTGCGGCGAAAAGGCCTGCCCGATGCTTTTCGAGCTGGCCTGTCGCCTCCTCTTTCGTCTGCTCTTCGTTATCTGCGCGAGAGATGAGTCGAAGCAATTATAGGGGCCACTTTTTTTCGGGCTAATTTCTCAGGAACTTAAGCCGCGAGATTTGCGGCGGTACGGGAATCAATTTGAAATTTCGGCGATTCGACTGATTAATTGACAGGTTGTTATTGCAGTGTTAGTGTTTCTACTTTCGAGTAGCAATTTTTGATTAAAGAGAAAGGGAAACCTTTACAAGATTTATAATTTAATTTGAATAGTTATTTTACATTTGGTTCGTTAATTAATATTATAGATAATGAACTTTACAGGGGGAACTGAATTACGTTCATGTTCTTCCTAATTGTTACTTTTTGAAAAGAAAAATATTTATCAATTGTCGAGACTAATAACAACTCAGAAAAGCTTTCAGTTATTCTTTTTCTCTCGTTACCCAGTATTTTAACAAGCAAAAAACTAGTCATTATAAGCCATCATTCCGAAAGCCTACTCAGCTCAAGCCGATTGATAAAAAACCCGTCCACGTCCCATTATTTCCCCGACTCGACCTTCTCCTCCCTTCCACCTCATTACATCCGAGATAATTCGCAAAATAAAAAGAACCCCGCGGAGAAAACTCGAAGTGGCTGCTCGCTTAATAAGTCCCGTCGCTCTCAAAACTCCATTCCGCGGCGCGTTCGAGTATGCAAAAGGCAGGCTCCCTCCACGGATCTCCGAAAATTGTTATATCGCCGAGGCTGCAGTCCCCCCAGCGTCGTCTCGCGCGGAAATGCATAATGCATTCTGGTGCGCGCGCCGCAGCAGCTGCACACGCCGCACGCGCGGCGCGGCTTTTGTGCCAGTCCAGAGAGCTCGAGTGCATATATCACGAGAGACCTCTTTAGCCCCTCCGATGCAAAGGCGCGCGCTAACGGCCAGTAATTATCGCCCCGCGGAGGTGGCGCGAGGCGTTCTCGCGCGCGGATTAGTTTCTCGGGGGGAGGAAAGAAGGCGCCTCGTTAAATCGCGAGTAATTACCGCGAACGCTCGCAGATTGCCGGCAGGAGGGGAGCGGAAACGAAGCCGGAATTCTAGCTGCACCGGAGGCTGATGCTTGGGGGAAGGAGGGCCGAAGAGGTGGAAAGCTCGACGGTCGTTTGATTTGTTTCTCGCGGGGATGATTTTCAGAGGCTTTTTGTGATTAAGATCGATTTATTGTTTCTTTTGTTTTTCTTTAATCATTGCTTTTGAGAGTTTTTAATTAAAACATTGCAAGAACTGTTATCAATGGGCTTGAGTTCAAATGTAAACCCTTTAAATTAGCTGATTATAAAGGATAAACAGAATAAAAGGTTATATTTCTGATTTTTTTGATAAAACAAAGGCTGCACCTGCCTTGTTACGATTTTAACAATTTTCCTTAGTCAATTTAAAAAATTTTCTAAAGTTTGTTTCTCTCGGCTGTCTTATCCTATATTACTTGTCAAAGTAAACTGTAAATTGCTTTCATGTCATAAATTGTTGACGTCATAGATGAGTAAAAAGTTTTCATAATCGTTAAACTTTTAGTATTTCTGAACAATAGAACCAGCCATTACACTAAAAACTTAAAAGAAATCTAAAAGGTTATTGAAGATTTTATAGTTGCTGATTTATAAAAAATAAGAATTATTGCATTGTAAAATTTATTAAAAAACAGTTTTAACAAATAATTCAATTAAAATGTAAATTTAATTTTAAATATTCAACTAAAAAAATTCTTCTACCCGTCCAAGCCATTCACATTATTTACAAAACGAATTCGTAACAAACATCCCGCGAAATTAAAAACTGCCTGATTATACAGACGTTAGCGAACTTTTGCAAAAAGTAATTAATACCCAGCTAACGACGAGGGCAGGAAGAAGCTGAATATCTTCGCAGCCGAATCTCGAAGCCTTAAAAACGCTAACTGCAGCCGACAGATTTACGGCGACAAGAACAGTTTTTAAAGGGGACAGTTTCAAGAGCGCGAAGGAGAAGAAAAACTTTATAACCCGGGGGATGGGACTAAAGGAGCGTTGCTTGTAATATCGAGAGAACCACAGGAGTACAAGCTTGGCCGGCTTCGAGGGCCGACTGCGTTTATTGTTTGAAGTGGGGAGGCCCTCGTCGCGCCGACGAATGCAGACACACAGTCCTTCGGACGTGTATGCAAGCGCCCGAACGCGCCGACAGGCTATATGGAGATATTTTCGTTGGTCGCCAGCCAGGATCGATCGACTCGGGCCTGCTTAAGGCAGGATTCCCGGGAAATTAAATTTTTTTTCTTTTCACCCGCCTCGTTAGCGTTGCTTCTTGCGCCGCGTAAGCGGACGAGAAAAAGTTCTTTTTTTTTAGCGTCGTTGATTAATTTCATACACGTTGAAAAATGAATTTCTTCAAACGAAGGAGCCTCTGTTTTCAATTTCTAAAAATTTTGCGGTCTATTTTATTAAATGCGAATCTATTGGGCGACATTTTCCATTTTGAAACTGTACACGCCGAGGAAAAGCAGACGAGTGTCAAAAGACATTCATCAACGGGGCTTCGCGGTTATAAATTTTTTTCATAAACCGGTGAATGCGCGTCAAGCTCGCGTTAGACTTGTCACATTCCGCGATTTGACGTTGATGTAAATGAATTAGGGAAGACTTTCGCAAAAGGATTTACATAATAACGAACGCAAGCGGATATTCCAGGATACACTCGCAATATTACGCAACTTCTCAAACTTCCCTGATATTACGCGTTAGAACATTTTTTACAATTTTTACTTCCAATCCCAACTTTCGACCTGCCTTGCATCAAAGCAAATAAGAAATAAAAATCGTCTCACCAAATTTACCTACCGTAGGTCGTCTCTCAACGCGTTTCTGCCTCGCTAAAAAATTCCAGCTCTCAGCGCGCGCAATAGAAATTTTAATAAATTCGCGTAAATTTACCCCCGAAAAAGTCAAAGGTATATACCGGGAGAGTCACGTTATACAGCCCCGCCGCGTCACTTTATTTGAGCAGCCAGGCTCTCGAGCTCAATTGCTCGCTCTCGTTTTTGACGATCTCATAGATTCATCGGACGTCACGAGCGCCGCCGCGCGCGAGCTGCTAAAGAGAGCGCGACGTGCATATATAGGACATGCCGAGCGCGAAAGAGTAGCTTCGTCTGCAAGCTTTGCAGTCGTTCCGGCACTACGGACTCCTTGACCTACTGTAACCTCTCTCTTTCTCTCTCTCTCTCGGCACCTCTTTTTAACCTCTCGTAACTTCCTCTTCGTTTGGAGCTTCTTGTCTTGGCGTCTTTGCATGTGCACGACGTTTCCGTGTACGTATACCTACTTTAACCTTGAACGCACAAAGATTTCGAAATTGCTGCGGATTTGCCCTCGCACGAGTGGAGCCGCTAGAGATTTTGTCTTTGCCGTCGAGTTTGCTCTCGTTCCGTCGTCTTTCGTGGTAGCGGCGGAAGAGAAAAAGGTTGCGGTGACGTCTCCAAAAGACAAATTGCACCAGTTCCTTAAACGGAGCTGACTTGTTTATTCCTCTCTCTAAAAACGAAGAAGAATCCCTCCGCGAAAGCCAAAAAATTAATAGCAGCTCCCCTCGCGACGCGATCGACTCCTCGATCGGCGAAAAGAAACGAGCGCGCGGATTGGAGGCGTGTACAAACGAAGGTCTTGAAGCGCGTCGAGATAATTTATCGCCCCCGCGACGTTTTTAACGCGCTTTTAAACGCGCGCTTGTCGGCGAGCGCCTAACGAGGAGCGGCCCGGAGAATCGTGTACACGCTACTTACGTCGCTGCACCCTCGAGACCGCGTCGCCCGCACAAACGCGCTTTGATACGAGCTCCGCCGCGTCGCGGTCGGAGGATATCGCCGGTTTCTCGCCGATGCGTTTCAAAAGCCGAGCGCTGCGTTTAAAATCTGAAAGTTCATTTAATCATTAATTTTTGTATAACACGGTATCAAAATCTGGCAGACGGTGGAAATTGCGCAGAAGCTCGGCGCCGTTGGTTAGTTCACCAGACTCCTGAATGATTTTTTTTTTTTGCGAAGAAAATGAATTCGGGTAAATGTATCCTCTCATGCTTGCATCCAAATGGGCTCGGATATACGTATATAGACGGAGCAGATATTACCGAAGGTGTGCAGCCAAGCACGCACGCAAGCCAGTCTTTGTTGCTATAGACGCAGGCTTGATATGCGCTTGGGTGAGCAGCGCCAATACTATTCTGCTAAGAAACAAGTAGATTCTTGGGGAAATGCCGAAAATAACCTCGGTAAAATCAATGAGCTACCCTGCCCGAGTAAGGAATTCAGACTGTAATACAGTTTGTTTTTTCGTCGTTGCTCAACGAAGAACGGAAAATATAAATATATAAATTGCAATATTTCTCTGTCTGAAAATCAGTGAGAATTTCTATCAATAATTGACTGGAATGTGATAATTAAAGAAAAATGAATGTTTGAAAATAAGAGGCGTTTACGTTGACAAATGGCTCGCTAAAACACTTGAATGTGCTTAATGAGTCTTTTTGTATAATACTTCTATTCATATTAGCTGTTACTGATAGCCGAGTATCAAGCTCACGCGAAGGAAATTGTACGCTGAAGGTGTAGCAGGTCTGACTTAAAACCTCAATCTATCTCTACTTGACTGCATTAGGCAACTGAAACCATTGTGTGAGAATATAGTTCGGGTTCTTTGTGCAAAGTAAATGTGAAACTAGATAAATAAAATTAGTTTTAAAAAATATTTATTGGCAATTTAACGCGTAATAATGTGTTTCACATTATATTTTACAAACTTTCGGAGAGAAAAATGTAATAATAAATTGTTCGTGTAAGCTTTAATGAGACACGCAACTGGATACCAAACTAAACTTGCCCGTGTTGTTACATTGGTTAAGGGCTTCGCGAAAATTTCATCGAAATCCGGGGAAAATTTATGCTGAAAATGTAGAGACATGCACCCTCTGCCTCGAGTGCACAAAAGGTTTTTGTCGAAAAGGCTTTTACACATTTTAGTTTTGAATTATCACATAGCTACCGCATCGTTGCTTCATTACTCTTTGAACATATTCATTATTTTAAATACAAAAAGTATTAAAAACCCGAACACATTTAGCTTCGTTCATTGTTTGCAGCCGCGTGCGCATTTCTAATTCAAGCAATATCCACTCTAGCATCACAAAATTCCGCGCTCTCACGCGGCAGAGCTCCGTCAGTGCTTCTATCGCGCCGAGAACCAAAGAGAGAGCGAGAGAGCGAGAGAGAGAGAGAGAAAGCAGCAGCCGCAACATTTGTACCGCGCGAAGCAGGCCCTCCATCTTCATCAGCATCACATCCTGCCACAAGGGTTGCATATTTCATCCGGGTCTCGGTTTTGCGCGCGACTGGCAGGGATCCCTCCCCCCGAAAAAAAAGGAAGCTCCAAAAGCGCGCGCGTAAGCTCTCTCCGCGCCGCGCGAGATGCACACGTCCCCTGCGGACTCGGCCGCGCGCGAATCGGGTTGGGAACCGCTGACGGCGCCAGGTTGCCCGCTGCCTGACGCGATCAATCAACCTGCTGCCTCCTCCTCCCCCTGCGCGCTCACCTGCGCAGGTACACTCGCGTCTGGGGCATCGACGTGCACCGCGAGAGAGGCGCCCCGGTGAATTGCGCTTAAAGACCTGCCTCTCTCTCTTTCTCTCTCGGACTGTTCTCTAACGAAAGCTTAGATGCCGCGGGGAGCGGCTTCCGCGTTTACGCGGGATTTATGAGGCGGCGCTGCCGGCGACACGCTCGCCTCGTAATATCGGACGCCTTTTGTTCTACGAGAGTTGTAAGCCCCGGCGATATTGAAACGTACGACGAGCGGCCGCGTTAAACTTCGAATATTGCGGCCGCTCTGCGGTGGACCCGAGCGACGCTTTATGTATTTTATATTGTTGGAGCTCTATTTTTTTTTCTTTTTTTTTTTGGCGTCAAGTCGTTAAGGAAACTGACCGGTTTTTTACCCTTTGAGCTTTTCATTTTACGCCTTTTGGGCAGGCACGGCGCCGTTTTCAATGGGATTATATTTGGTTTAAAAATCATTAGTCTTTAATCATTTCTTTTTCGGCTCGGTCGCGGGGAAAGGTTATTTCAAAACTTTTTTAAATCTGATTTTAAAAAAGGTGATAAACTTTAAACCACTATAACTTTTGAAAATTAAGGGAAAATTGGTACTTTGGAAAAAGTAATTTGACGAAAAAGTTTCTTTAATAGTGCTATTTGAAATGAACTTGGATAATAAAGTAAAATATTATAGTTATAAACTGCGATCAATAATTTTGGAAAATCCGAAAGAGAATTTTTAAAATATTAAAAGACCCTACGATCATTCGTGTGCTAGATTAAATAAAAAATTTAAATTCTAGCTAGTTAATAATCGATGAAAACTATATTTAAATAATCCATCTTTGAATAAAAATGAAAAGCCTCTAAAAATACCTAAATCCTCGAGTCCCACCAAAATTCGATCTCTCTCTCTCATTCCACGTAAAATTTCCATCAAAGTCCACCTTATAATTTCGAAACTAAATCCGCGGCTTTCAGTCCCCGCCGGCGAATATTTTCACGTCGCGCTCGCAGAGCCCGGAGTGCAATATGCTCGCCATCGCCATGGAATATGAATACCGCAGCTCGAATAATTGACCGCGACTGATTAGGGCAGAGAGAGGCATCGGCGCTGACACAATGGCTCGATTTTCTCCCCTCTCTCTTTCTCTCTCTCTCTCTGCGGACGCGGCTTTGTCATATCGAACTCGTCCAATTGGTCGATTCCCGGCTGAATCCGGCCTTTATTGCCCGGCGACCCGGACTCTCTGCGAATATGCCATTATGACCCTCTTACATCGATGAAGAGCAAGTAAGCTCACCGGCTTGCAGCTGCAGCTACGTAAAAAAAGGATTTCTTTATCGACGAGCTTGCAAAAAGCGCATTATTTTTTTTTCTCGGCGCTGCTGCTTGAATACTTATTAAGCGCCGAGCGGAGTTTTGCGTTCTTCGGTTTTTTATGGTTATGATCGAGAGAGGTAAAGAGGAAACTTGTAATTTTTATGTTTATGGACGAGCTTTATTGTTGACGTTGACGTCGGCGAACACAATTTTTTTATCGGCGCAGGGCTTAAAATTGATTATAAATCGAGAAGAAAGTGAACTTAATTTCTTTATGCGGGCAAAGTCAGTGCACATAATGTTATTCTACGTAAATAACTGAGCTTTTTTCTCGAAAGAATAAATTGCAATATAATAACATATAATTTTTAATTGTAAAAATAATTATATTACGTCCTTTATTCCAACATTCAGTAATTACATTAATTGAAATACCCTTCGAATACTTATTTAACAATTCCTCTTCGTTTATTTCGGCCGTCCTGACGAAAGCAATAAAATCCCCCGGCAACGGTAAGAAAAAAGTAATGGCTTTTCTCCGCCGCGGCAGTCCTCGAGAATTCCCTCCGCCAACAAGAGGACAAACGCAGAGAAAGTAGACAAGGCGCATCCGTCCAATAGTTGGCTCGGCGCGCGCGGCGATCGGGATAAATTACGAAAAGTTCCCTTCGGCACGCGCTGCGGTCGCCTCGCAGGAGGACTCCGCCGGAAAAACACGGAGTCGCCGCGCGGCGGAGAGGTAAAATCTCATTTGGCCGAGGGCCGCCCCGGATACAATTACATCGAGTTTGTTGGCTTTACGAGCCGCCGCCGTCGCCGCCGCCGCGACCAAGACGACGAGGAAGATAAGCCGGGCGTAGGAAGGCGCGAGCGGCGCGCGCGCGGCTCGCATTAAATCACGTCGCTCGCTCTCGGCTCGTGTGATTCGCGATGGGCATTACGCCGGAAGCGCCAGACCCCGAACGGGGATCGGCTCGCGAACACTTTACGGGGGCCCCCCCCCCTCGTCTCGGGTTTTTAACTCTTCTTACCTTTGCTTTTTCTTGCCCCTTTTCTCTCTCGGAGTCTTGCAAGCCCCTTTTTTTAAGCTTCGGACTTGGTTTATTGGACGGTTCCTGCGCGCTGCTACGTAATTTGCGCGCTTGATATGAAGGGAACATGAAAGAAAGCGATAAGATTTTTTCCCTTGTCTGGGAGTTTTACGTGCCCGGGACGTTGTCTTTGGCTCGGATTTTATGCGAGGAATGTTTTTAACGGCTGCTTACAATGTAAAACTAAGTATAATAGTGTATATAGGGGAAAGTTTAAAAAATTGAGACGGTCAATTTGAGATAGAAAATAAAGCTAAATTTTAGGAAATCCACTAATTTTGTAGATTTTACAAGTACATTTTTTAAATCAGTTGATTCTGAAAAGTTGAAAAAATTACTGCACGGAAAGCGTTTTATCAAAATTCGAAGTTATATTCCAGCTAAATTTGAATTATTTTCCAACTACAGGAATTTACCCGAAATTAAGGTATTCCATAAAAAGCATTACGACCACCTTCAGAATCCACGCGGAATCATTACGACGATTTTCCAGTCGAACAGAAATAACCGGCAACGATTTTTCCAATCGCGATTTCCATTAAAAGAACGTCGAGGCAACCTGCCCTCCCCCTCCGCGCCCCACAACCTCCCTCCCTCCCCGCGTCGCGGCAAGCTCGTTTCTCGCTCTCAAGACACGGCGTCTCGCGCAATTGCCGCAACACAGCGCTGCAGCCCCGCGCTAACTAATGAATATTGCCCTACGAGCAATAAAACGCACATCGAGGCGGCGCTTCGTCTTGCGCTAAAAGCCACCCTCGGCGCGGCCTCTCGCCTCCCCCTCCGTGCAAGTAATTCCATATACGAGGAAAGTGATAAGAGCGGGGGGATTTGGAGAGCGAAACAGGCCGAGACAGGACTGCGCGCGAAGGGAAGAAGTAGAGCGTGGAAAAAGAGCACCGCCGCGCCGTGGAAGTTTGCAGCCGAGCCGCGCGCGGACCTGTAACGCCGCCGTTAAATTAAGTGAAATGGAGCGCCGCAACGAGTCGAGGGGCAGGAAGGCGCGAGTTAAGGAGCCGACCGAGGAGAGAGACCACCTAACGACGTTTCCAGCTCGCCTCTTTGCTCCTGCGCCTTTTTCTCTCTCTCTCCGAGGCCGTTGTTCTGAGGAATAGGCTGCCGGACGCTGCCCGGGAAATCGATGATTAAAGCTCGCGGCCCGAAAAGGCTGGATTCTGGAGAGTTCGATCGTTACGAGCGAACGTGACGCGCTTTGCCGGGTATATCGTTCCTGAGAGAGCCAAGGTGTTCTCGGCTGAAAATGCGATGCTTCAATTTACGGCGTTGGCTGCGTGGATTTTTAGTGCCGCTGTACTTTCATATAGGAATTTTCTGGTTCGAGGAGGACTTTTTCGACGCTTAGCTTTGGCTTTTGTAACTATAACCTGAAGAGAGCTCTGGTTCGAAATTGGGTATTTAAGAGCGAGCCACTCGATGACCCTATATTCAATAAAAGATATTAAAAATTTATTGTTAAAGTTCATCGATTTTTCTTATAATATTTTCATTTGATTGATTAATCTAAAAGTCAAGGATTTATTTTAAGCTTCTTAAAAAATTTACTATTAATCGGTTAAAACCGATATGTTTAATTAAACACGAGTTCCAAACCACCAGAGTTCTATGCCAATTAAAAATGTTTATATTCTCAGCGGCGAAATTGATCGAATGTTTATATCCCGATCGAGCAGCGAGTCGATTCGTACGTTTGTCCGACGGTTTACATCATCGACGGCGCTCAATTTTGCGAAGTTTAATCTACGGATCCCCAAAAACGATCGGCAAATATTTAACGGCGTCGCGGCGTTCGGATTACTCGGATCTCCGCGCGAGAGATGCCGAGGGGGTCCAGTGCGAACTCTCACCGCATTGGGAATTATAGTTGGGGGGGCAATGACAAATGGCACGTACACGCGGATAACACCGCAATAGCTTGTATTCGCAATCGCTTTCCCGCTCTGACACTGAAATGCTTCTGAGTAATTGCCGCGCGGCCGATAATTATCGCGCGCGCTCCTCGTTTCCCCGGGAAAAATTTCAATTCTCTCCGTTATCAAAGGCCTGAAATTTTAAGCAGCGCCCCGGCATTAAAACGCCGATTGGCTGTCGGGTCGCGCGAAGATTGCTTGGATATATGGAAATCGATGTGTTCACCGAGACAGGCAATTTCGATTACAAGAGTGGAATAAATATTCCGGTTCACGGATATTATACCGTTCCTCTTCAGTTTTATTTTATAAATATTTCTAGATTCGTAATTACGTTTTGTTAATTTATCAATAAACAGCCCAATTTATTGATAAGCGCTCTTGGATTGTATTTATAAAACGTTCGACCTTACGCCCCACTTGACCAAAAATCTAACTTTTTAAGAAACGAATCTCTGTTTCAGCTGATCCCCGCTCCTTCTTCGCTGATTCCGGGCACTCAAGGAGGTCAGTAAAGGTCAGTGGAGGAGGCCCCTATGTTGTGCGGCGGGCTCGCGAGTGCAGGTGCGGTAACGGTGCCTTGCAGTCTCCTCGGGCTCTGGCTGCCGGGCTGCCTCAGGGCCGGCTTGAGTCCTAGGCCGCTCACGGGCTCGCCCTACCTGCCGATCCTCGCCGAGCTCCTCGCGGCCGGCTACCTCGCGGAACTGCGGCTCGCGGCCGCGGCAGCCGGCGAGCCGATGGACCTACTCGGCGAGCACCAGCTCAACAACCGCAACGCCCGCAGCGAGCTCGACCTCCGGGACCTGCAGGACGACATCGACGAGGAGGACGTGCTGCTCGGTCAGTTTTTGCAATATACTTCTATATTATATACTCTGCTCTTTGAAAATTTATTCAATTTTATAATTAACCGGGTAAGTGTAGATAATTTCAGTATTGGATGCGAATGGAAAACTGTTATAAAGGGACTGACGCGTTATTCATTAAGTTATTTAGTTTAAGCAAAACGAATGCAATTCAATTAAACACGCGTATTAAAAGCGACAGCAGCTGCGGGCCTTTAATTTAATGGCTTCTTTCGATAGGATAAAATTTATTGTATTTCCGAATACGTCGAATCGATTCGGGCCCATTAAACAAAAAAGCAGTAATTAAGGAATTTTGAAAAATAACGAGCCTCGCTGTACGCGATTCGATATATAATAAAAGCAAACACCCAGAGCCCGTAGCGAAAAGTCAACATAACTGCACTCGTGTTCCCCCCCCCCCCCCCC
>UCOL01001276.1:0-39501 GCA_900474335.1 Ormyrus nitidulus
TCTGGTGCAAAAACCGCATAGGTTATGCGGTTTCTGCACCCTTTCTATTGGAATTTATAGGATGTTTGCATCCGGGAGGTTAGTTTTTAAAATAAATCATTAACCATCAACGTTAGCTATTCGCAGAAACAGATTGTGCGGGTTACCGCATTAAATAACTTATCACATATAGTTTTTTTCTTCTAAGAATTTAATCTATGGTATTCGTGATATTAAGTTTAATATAGCGCATTAAACCGACTAAATCTGTAATCGTCGTAAAAAGCGTTTCGCAATGAACTGAATTAATCTTTGTACGCAGCCAAAAACTATACCAAAACCAGCATCCCCCATTGAAACTCCCCGTTCTTAATTTAGAATAATCATTCGCCAGTCGGAGGGCAGAGAGAATAGCGAAAGAACATCTCGCGTCACCGGCGGCCACGTGTACTCTGGAACAAAGTTTCGCGAGCTTGATAAGGAACAATGAAGAAATTCGAAAAGGCGCACGTGCGTGGACGCGCCATTGAATCTCTCTCGCAGAACGAGGAAACCGTGAATTAACTCGCTTATCCCGGCGGCGGCGAATCTGAGTAGGTAGGCGATACAATGGGAACCGGCGAGAAGAGCATCGGCAAAAATACCGATGAATGGCTCGGTGCGCAAAGACTTTAATAAAGCGCGTTTGCGTTTTAACCAAGCTTCGTCCGGCGCTAAATTGAGAAAATTGAGGAAGAAACCGCGAGGTCGGTAATAATAATAAGCCTCATTTAATTATACAGCATAATTCATTAATTAACAAGTGATAGCAGTATTACGGTAAACGATAAGAATATACAGAGGATGCCGCTCGATATGCAGTTGCTCTTTGCGCGCATTTGATAATCGGAGTGCCGCAACTGCGTTTGAAACGCTATCTGGCCACTTTTTTTTTTAGCACTATCAGTATATGACCATATGAGAGGCGATAGGCGTCCTGCAAAAATGACGGCTCCTTCCTTTCTTTTTCCTTCGGGCGCGCGAGATAGGCCGCGTAATTGCGCGAGTGCCTTTAATTTTCCTCGATATTACGCGAAGCTGCGGCAATAATATTGTTTCTCCCGCGCGCTTTCAGTTACATTAATTTTCGTATTAATTTGTATGCAAATGCCTTGATAGTCAGTGAACTCGGGGGGGAAGATAGCGATAATGTACTACTTACGTAATTTATTATTGCGCGTGAAGTAAATAATGGATTTTGTAGTGTTTAATTGGACGTTATTACGAATATATTATTAATGGGAACATTCAAGTGCAGCGTTAAAGAATGAAGATAACTTTGTTAATGTTTTGTGCGTATTACATGAATAGATTATTAATAACTCAAGTCTGACTATTAAATTAAATTTTTATTAGAGAATCACCGTAATTGGCGAAAAATTTAAATAAAACACATTATTCCGCGGAAGAAATGTAAAGCAGAAAAATTACGAACACAATGACTTTTGATCAATTTCAATTTTAAATATAACGAATAAAATTTACGACCTCCACTGTTTACGTTGCGCAATTGATTTTGAATTATAACAGCGAATCGATAATAAATTCTATTCGCCTCGATCCGATATACATTAAAACATATTAAGCCTACCATTACCATAACGGATTTTTCAATTCAAATGGCAATCGAAATGAACGATCGCGTATAAATTTGTATGAAAAAAAGCGTCGCGATATCTTGAACCTCCGAAGAATTGCATTGCGCAACGAAATAATTTCAATGTTAATCCAGAGCCATAAGCAATTTAGCACGATACTCTTTTTACGCCGATCGTTCATTATACGGTTCCGTTTACGGCCTCCCGATGCGGTGGCAGCCGCCGCCGCCGCCGCGGAAAATCAATGACTCGCGGCGGAACGCGTTCTCTTCGCGAGCGGCCCGCAAGAACACGTGCTCTGCTCTCACTCTCTTTCTCTCTCGGCTTTTCCCGATTCGGGGGGCCCGGCCCTGTCTTTCGTAACAATGGAAAATTTCGCCCCGGTAACGGTTTAACGCGCGAGGGAAATCATCCTCGTATCGCGCATACGTAATGTCGAGGAGCGCCGAAAAAGGACACCGCGATTTACATGAAAAACATTTCTATCGTTTCCCTTTCTTTCGCGCCGGGCGACAATACCGGCGACTGGCGCCGAAAGCGAAAATCGGAATTAATGCGCTTTTTGCCCGGTAGTTAACAAAAGCCTGCTTCCGAGGTTTATTCTTCATATCTCGGTGTTGACAGGTTCAAGTGTTACTTTAGGGAAAACAAGTTTAATCTCTCTCTTTCGCGTATACAATTTTTATTTAAAGTCAAGAATAATTTTAGAAATGTTATACGAACGATATCGCGGATGTAAAATCGGAGCAAATATTTTTCCGTGAATGCAATTTCAGTCGGATAATATAATTGACGAATAAACTGGATTTTTACAAGGTACAAAACATCATAACGGTTCGCGCACTAATTTTAGAACAGCGAACCTAATTATACCATTGCAACACTCAATTAAATAAAAAATCAAAGCATCCATATCTCCCGGCGGCGAGAAAAGTGTGCTGCAATAAACGGCGTTCAGCTCGAGTACATTAATATCAGAAACGCACAACGCTCTCAAGCACCGGGCAATCTGGTCAAGAACCTTCGCTCTCGCAATCGGCCGTCTTAAACCGTTCCTCAAGAGTCACAAAAACGGAACGGACAAAAACCGCGGCAATCTGGCGCAAAAAGAATAATAATGAAAGGGTTGCCCTCGTTTTCAGCCATAACTCACACGCACCAAGAGCGAAAGAGAGAGAGAGAGAGAGAGAGCTGGACGATAAACTTGCGTTATCTCTCTCTCTCTCTCGCTCGGTATCGCGAACGCTCGGTAGCAATCGCTCTATTGTTCTGCTCGGAAGGTCATGCGCATCCTTGCCCGGCGCGCGCATAACGTAATCGCCTGCAGCCATAACTCGTGCACATTCTGCGGGTCCTTTAATCGGCCTCGCTATCTATCCTTCCCCGGAAAACCGTAACGCGCGCAGACGTCTCGTCGGAGCTCTCTCTCTCTCTCTCTCTCTGACGTATATTGCGCCGCGGATCTTTCAGGAAGTCGGCCGGTCGATTCTTGGCTTTACCTGGAAAATGACTTTTTAATAGGGACGTTTCAAGTGCGCAGGTGCAGCCGTGATTGCAGGGACGAGGCGATTGTTCCCTCTTTCGATGCCGGTGACTAATGCTCGATAAGTATATGAATTTAGTTTTTGCTTAATCCTTTTGTTTGAGCTTTAGATTAAAAAGAGCTCGCTGCTGAACTTTTTTATCTCCTTTGATAACGGAAGATGTTATGATTTCTTACTCTGCATTTGTTGTGTTGTCGTGATGAAAGATATATTCAAAAGAAATCCGATTAAAATATTGTAGTCGTAAATCAGGTTTCATTTCAGCTGCTTATAATTACATTGTTTAATTTCTGAGACGTAAATTTTTATGCATAATCTCAATATCTGTATTCTTACACTTTATCATTACGTAATAAATTCAAAGAAATAATATTTTGAACGACTAAGAAGAACGTGTATTAAATGAACGTTTGCGAGGCGAAACGACAGGTCCTTTTGTACGAAAGGAAAAAAAGTGAATATAACGAGGTGGGCGTAAAAAAGTAATAATGACGACAGAAAAATGAAAAGCAAAGCAGTCGATAACCATTGACATGAAACTGAGCGAAAGGAAAAAAATAGAAATTTCTCCTCGCATGAAGAGGCGCTCACCTATGCTCACCGACGTCATCGATCCGAGCCGTATACACAACGATTCGGCAAAAGAGAAAAAGGTGCTTGGGCCCCTCCCCCTAAGGACTACACAACCTATCGTCTAGAACATCCGAAAAAACGAAGAAAAAGGAGACAATTCACGAGTTGCTAGGTTTTACGAGGGGCTCTCCGGCGTTTGGTTCCATCATGGTGTATTACGGGCAAGGCTGGACCTCCCTCATGCGTGTCCTCTCTCTCTCTCTCTCTCTCTCTCTCCCGGCAACTCCGGGGGACAAGCCATAACAATAATTACCGTTTACAATATTTTTTTCTCGAGCTCCCGCTCGAAACAGCAGCTCCTTTCACAGTTTGCGAGCTCACGCGAGCGCCCTCGTAATTTATGGCCCGAAACGCAATACCCCGGGCTGCCCGAGCAACTAGATACACGGTAAGCATAAGCGCGCGACTTCGCTTCTCGGGATTTAACCTGGGCTTTCAATGCGGCGAGCCAGACAGGAGAGAGAGAGAGAGAGAGAGAGAGGGAGAGAGCCTCCCGTCGTATAAACTGGTACGTCGTGACGAATTTCTTCACACTCGGCCGCACGGAAAAGAGAGAATTCGAGAGCCTCCGCGGCCAGGTAAGCCCGGGGAAAACGGTGCGCCGGGAGGGAAAAGCGGAGCACTTCCAGGTACAAAAGGCCGCGCGCGCGCTCTCTTTTTTTTTTTTTCTTCGCCGTTGTTTAATGGCCGGAGGGAGGCTCTCGAGCGCGCGTGCGCCTGTTTTCCAGTAATGCCATAATCCGATGACACGCTGCGCAACGATTTCATTCGGACAATGCCCGGGGGGTGCATCGCATCTCGACACACGCGCGCGGATGAACGTCTTTTTTCTCTCTCTCTCTCTCTCTCTCTCACTCACTCTCTCCTGCGCCTTCGATTCGAGGGCCTCTCCTGGCCGAGTTGCGCCATCGGCCCCGCTGGACGCGGGAGAAAGTGGCGCGGCCGGGGCTGCAGTGGGCTCATATCGACTGCGAGAGCTCGTGTGGGTCGGAGGTCGATCAATCATGCTACGTTTTTCGGTGTTGTGATGTACTTTATTAATTTTTCATTCGACGCGAAGCAACAGTTGATGCCTCGTCGGGCTCACGAATCAATCACCTAGTTGGGAATCCGAAGATTTTTCGCTTTTATAACAGGCTCGTGATTAATAACTTGTAACGCAGGCAGGGAGGGGGGGAAGAACATATTTTACAAGCTAAATAAGAGACCTCGAAATTATCTTAATAATTGATTATTTTTTTATCAATTGTCAAATGAAATATATATGTATAGAAAAAAATTGTAAAAGTATGTTTACCTACCTTGACAGTTTACCGTGTCCTTTGAGTCCTTTGAATAACTTTGAACCTACCTTTCTAATAAGAAATCCTTACCACGAATGGCTAAAGAAACTAGTTTATAATTCATAATAAACAAAATGAAAATTTTTTTAATTACATCCTGGACGCCAAAAAATTGCCCGCGTTACCAGCAAAAATTATAGAGAATCGAGGTTAATTTTCACCATGTACTTCCATTATATTTACCTTCCAAGGCTATAAAAAATTTACTGAAATAACTCCCCTTTGCCGTACGTATGGTAATTTTTATAATTATTCCGAGCTTAACTTTTTAAAGAAAATTTTCTCGGCATATATTTACGGAAATATTTTATCCTGCTTTACCTAGATTTATCATTTTCAAAAGAAAAAAAAAACGATACCGCAATTATTATTAAGCAATTACCTTCTACGCCGTAATAAAACCTCATTTTGAAAAAAAAAGCGAAAAAAGCCATTATTCAGCGCTCTCCGGTAATAGATCAAAAGCGTCAATCTTTGACGGCATTAACGACACTGAAATTTTCCAGCTGTCGTCGGGTCTATTAAATTGTTGCAACTTTTTTCTAACGCTCTGCTCGTCGCAGAGATTAGCCGCGCTGATGATGATCGCGCATAAATCGCCGCGGCGGCCCGGAAAAAAAAAAGGTCACCCACGCCATTCTTCCGCGAAGAAAGAATTCCACCTTTTTGCTGTTGCCCGCGCGCGCGGGAGTTTTTGCACTTTCAAAATTGATCGACTGTCGGAGCTTCATGAATAATATCAGCGAGCGGCGCTCGCCGAGCGACGTGTCGCCCCGGTCTCTCTGCATTATTATTCGAGGAATATAATACAAGAGTTTCCTTTTCGATCCGTTCGCAATGGGATTAAGTCACGGTTACATCATAATCATTGTGCTCGGACGTTTTTGCCGGAGGAGAGTCTGCGTGAGCGAAGCACGTGCAAGGTCATCTCGTCAATGCATTTTGCGCGCCGATCGCACGGTAGCGCGCGCGAGCTTTGATTTTTTTTTTCCGATCGCGAGCAGAAGATAAAGTTTTTTTTTCCCCCGAGCCCGGCGACCTCTCTCGCGTGCGAGCTGATATACGCATTCGCCTTAATTCATATAGCTCACCTTTTTTTTTGTGTATTGTAGTGGACACCTGACGCGTGGTATAGTAAACAGTTTTTAACCTTTGCGTGATGCAACATTTTTAATTCATAAATTTTTTTCTAATATAAACTAAATTTTTTAAAGTTTCGATTCGTGATTTGATTATTTTAAAAGAGAGAATATGAGTCAAAGAAGAGGCAGAATTTTAATGACGCTAATAAACGTGTCGAAAAAGCACTCTGTTCGGTTAATATTTAATCTTTAGCTCAATGAGATTCTTTTACAAGCATTTAATTAAAGCTCAGGCATTTGTTGTCCAATAAAATATTTAAAATATCGTTACAACGGTGTGTAATTTTTTTATAAACGGTTAATTTTGCGTCTAATTTGAAATATCGACTATTGTATTATAAGCTAGCATTCATGTAACGTAAAATATCAATCAAGTGTGAGATTGATTTATATATGCGCGCGAGCAGCGTCGCACTAAATTTAAATATATGCATTATTAAAAATCAAATCTTATTACTTTCCAACCTATAAAATCGCCTTTACACGCAATAAATCTAACGGAAGAAATTAATGAAATAAAAGTGCTTTTCTATCAACAAACTTTCTACGTTGCGCAACAAGTTCAAAATTCTTGTCGAGTTGCGCAATCGTTTTCGAGGTTATTATCGACGCCGACGTATATACACAGTGGCGTAAAACGTACCTTGTACTTGAGCAGAGTATGGACAGCCTCGACGACTTTGGCGAAGTTGCCCTTCCCCAGCATCCTCGTCATCTGGTAGTTTCCAATGCAGACCAGCTTTCGTTTCCTGCCATCTGCATTCTTACTGATCTCGGTGTTCGAAGTCTCCATCGGTTTAGTCATTTTTCTCTCCTCTCTCAAATCCTCCGTCGCAGATTCAAAAAACGCTCTGCTCGCCACTCTCCGCTTTCCACTGTTCGCGTTCGCCCTTTTCACCACTGGTCTCTAGGTATTATTAATCGAGTTCGATCTATTGGCTCGGTTCAAGGCGATTTTTTTTTTCCCCCGAGCAACGGCAGCGTCGGCGGATCAAAGGCCCTCCGGTGGATTCCGAGTGGCCGCCGTTGGTGTCGGGAAAACACGAGGATAGCCAGTGAGCAGTAGGATGGAGAAAAAAACGTTCGCTGACGGCGACGCCATGAAACGAGGACTTTCCGTAACAAGCTCGAAACTTAACCTGCTTTAACAACTGGCGAGTCCTCTCGCTACCACGCGAGGGAGCGAGAGAGAGAGAGAGAGAGAGAGAGAGAGAGAGAGAGAGAGAGTTACGTTCGCCCGAATGACAAATGAGCCTCGAAAACTTTGCGCATCAATATTCAAAAGGATCTCCGGCCCGTTCGCTGATTGATATTTGATGATGTGTTTTACTGCTTTGACGATTTTAATGCCCGGTGAATGATTATTCGCTCTATTATACGGGAGAATAATTCACGCTTTTGATTACGTAATACAATTTACGGGCACAAAAAGTAATGGATACTAGAAAGGTGATTAAATAAGCCGCATTAATCTTTTCGGTTTTAATAACTCTATTAAAATTTTAAAAAACAGCCTTGCATAAATTAAAATTGTCCCGATGGATTTTAATGCAAAAAATTCCGAGCTTTATTTTTAAGCATCGATATCTTCAACCCAGATAACGCATTTCTCGGCAAATAGCGTCTAATTTGCTTCGAGAAAGTGCACGTCGAGGAAAAATACTTTGTAAACGATAGTTAATTAAAAAAAAAAGCTCTTGACAGAGGCTCTCTTGCGGGAAAGAAAACCATGCAGGCGGTACTCGTGAAAAAGTTCAATTTAGGTTAGGTTAAACGTGCACGGCTTTAAATAGAGTCATTGTTTTTTTTCTTAAACAAACTCCTCGTAAGATGCAGGATTATTAAAATACGCATGAGTCATATCTATCGAAGGCTCGCTCGCGCCTCGCGTCGAGAGGCCGTTTATCTAGCGGCTCTTGAAAACTGTGCTACGAGCGTCGATCCGATTTAGGACGAGTCCGAGCTGAAAAAAGGTGAAAAAGCGCGCCGTGTAATGTGCCCTCGTTACCGCGCGCGTTGCATCCACAAAATCGGTATACAAGCAGCGTGTGTCCCACAGCCGGCCGATATACAGTTGCGTTATACGAGCCTCAGAAAAAAGTCACCGCGGCAGCTCCATATAGATATTAGCCAACGCGAAATCGCCGCCTGCATGTGTCGGGCATGTGGCGCGAATGTGCGTAACGATATTTCTTGTACTCTCGCAGGCAGCAGCTCTTACGCAGCTCGTTCGGGCGCCGTTTTTCGAGCCGAAAAAACGAGGAGCGCGAAGGAGAAAAAAACGAGGAAAATAAACGGATATCTGCGCAAATATGTGGAACAGCAGCCGCCCCCCCTTTGGTGGCCCTGAGTTTTTAACGAAATTCTCGCAAACGTATTTACACTCGTTTATGCCCCGCGTTCATAAATTTCGAAGTGTATCGCAAACGGCGAATCTAATTTTAATTTTTAAACAAATTTCTGCTCGTTTAATTGGTATGACCTTTAAAAGCGGGCTTCTTTTATTTGCATTATAATTAGCTTTTTATTATTGCCTCAAATTTTAGGTGCTTTTAATTTATTACTGCACATGTTAATGCAAACGCGCGTATAAGAAAAACTTCCTCCCGGGAGTTAAACAGATTAAAATAGGCAGTTTCAAGGATTTAAAAGTTTTTACCGTTGCATCATAAACTAAAATCGTCGTTAAAACGAGATATTTAAAGCTCTAAATCCTGGTTTTAGCGGCCGCATCGGAGCTTTAAAATAATGCCTTAAACAAAGCCAGCTTCTTAATTGTTTAGACAATGAACGGCCCTGACATTGTAAAGAAAATTGCCCATTAACAGCGCCAGGAGCCTGGCGTGCATCATCGCCCGCGAGTCTCGAAAATAGCGAATGTGACTCGCCATGCGGGCATTCAAAGAGACAAAGCGGATACTAATAAAGCTTCTGGGTTATCAAAATTTCAAGCGTTATGTTGCCTCGGCGTCGTAACTTCAAGTGCGCGCGGGCATCGTTTCGTGCATCCTCGCTATAATTATCGCTAATTGAGCATTAAAACTCGGCACATAGTAGCCACTACCGAATTCATTGTATCTCCTCCCGACGTCTGCAATAAGCTTCCGAGTTTTACAACGTGCAAAAAATCCGAACGAAAATAGATTTGTAAAAGAATGAAAGCCTCCGTATTTTCAGCGGAATTTATGTGACTTCCATAACGGAGATAATAAAATTCAGTTTTGGCGAAGCTTTAATTTACGAATATCAAGCGAGTAACGTAATACGCACATGTGTTTTCTAAATATATTTTCGTTGCATGAGATACAAAGTATTTGGATATCTTGTATTTTCTCGAAGAAAAATTAAAACACATAAATTGGACGAATGATGAAAATATGTTTTTGTGGTCAAAATTTTTCACCTCTTTATAAAAAATTATTTTTGTATTAATTTCAAACTGGTAAAAAATCAATTATATTTATCAGATTGTAATTTCATTTTACCTAACTTATTCTAAAAAATGCCAGAAGTAAAACTTTTTATGCAAATAAAAACAGTTTGAAATACATTGCATTAAAATTTTTCCTCGTCATAAATGAAGGATCAGTCTTCAAAGCAATTCATCTTACATTTTCTTCCGACTCGCTAATCCACACACTTACATGCCGTGACCGATATCCATGTATATTAAGCAAGCAGTTTATGCCTGATTAAAAAAAAGCCGCGGTGCATAAAGAATCCCGGCAGCAACGAGCCGACACCGCCGCCTTCGGCCAAGCAGTGATCGCGAGGTGACGCGATGCCGCCGCCGCCGCCGCCGCAGTAGCCGACAGGCATCGCTGAGCAGCGCGACCGCCGTGAAAGAAAAGTCGTTTCCACATTCCTACAAGAAGACGACTCCCCCCGTTTCTCTTAGCCGGCAGTTAAAAGAACTATCCCCCTGCTCGAGCCGGAGGGGAAGGCAATTAGCGTAACTAGAAATGATTATGAGAGGAGGCTTTTATTTCCCATTGGCGCTCGCCTCGACACGTTCAATCATTTGTCTTCGTTCGTCATCGCCGAGTGTTTTTCGAGGGAGGAAAAAGGGGCTAAGTGTAAAGACGCCGCGACCGACTTTTTTATCTCTCGGCTTTTCATGGGGCTTTTTCCGTCAAGTTTCTTCTTACTTGGCTCGCCGATGGAAAGTGAGTGATAATTGCAGTTTTTCTGAAAAGCAGATTTGTTCTCGTAATAAAATTTGTATTCAGAATAATTATTAGATACTTTGATTGTTTTTTTTTTTTTTAAGTTTTGCAACTAAAAATTATGGTCATCGTAAACTCTGAAAATTAAATATTTAAATCCAAAAATCATAAGTTTTATATTTCTAAACATTTCTGACAAACTCATCATTAATTTTCTGTATTTTAAAGAAAAAATAGAAATGATGCAAAAATTAAGATGCTAATTGTTAGAAGAGAAAATACTCAGATGATTTCATGTGATGAGAATCGCGAATCTGCATTTTTAATTTTAATTGTTTCATTTGATAAATGAAGCATACATTATTTAAACGATCATGTTTTTTTACTTTACGTATTAATTATCCATGCAATAGTTTTTACCTGTAATTAGATTCCACCGCGGCACTTTATCACAGCCAAAAAAGTACGAACAAATGAAGTAAGAAACGTTATGCTAATTACAGACGCCAAAGAGTCCACTTCCAAACTAGGATCGGTCAAACGAAATTTTCTCCGTTTGCGCAACCGGTTAATAAAAGGAAAATCGTAAAGTTTATATTTCACTTACGTTACTCGCCGAAACGCGCTGCGTCCCGAATTACCGGCCAGCCGCGATTCGCGGCCGAGTGCCTCGAGTTTTTCCCGGAAAAAAGAGGCGGATTACAGCGCATTTTCCCCGGGCAAAACGGAGGTGCTTTCGCTTTCTCGCGCTTTTATCCGAAAGGCCGCGCGAGCGGCTCCTCCGATCATTACTGTTATTACGCGCACTTAGCATTTCTGCGAGGCCGTCCGGACAATAAGCTAAAATTAAGTGCCATCCAAATAAAGCGCCGCGCTGTTTGACAACGGGCCGCGCGCGCTCGCATACCGAGACTTCTCTCGCAACGCTCGTTCGAGTACACATGTAATTCGAACGAGCGCTAAAAGCACACCGCGCGCCGGGAGAAAGCGAGAGTGAAAGCTCGCGCAAATGAAAGATCGCGAAGGATGCCATATAATGGCGAGCGCTCGAGAAAGGAGGCGAAAAAAAAAGAGCCGGCAAGGACGAAAAAACAGGAGCTCGAGGCTGCTGCTGCTGCTGCCGTCGGAAAAAAGAGGGAAGCGTTATGCGGGCCCCGAGTAAGTGCGACGCGAGGATTACACTCGAGCGATGCTTCATATATATACAGGTACCGGGCGCAGAGCTAATTTCAAAATGAAGATAAATGTTTTTCTTCCGACGTGCTGCGCGTCCAGCGGCGGCGGCGGGAAGTTAAATTATTATAATGAAGCGGCGTATAGTGTAATACGCGCGCGAGTCCGCTCGGATATAACCGAGGCTGATTAGTGATAAATATTCATATCGGTCAAAAAGCCTGGATGCCGCTGCCATTACAGTCGCCGCGCGAGAGCCGATCGGCCAAAGGGACTTTTTCTCGATCCCGCCGGAAGACGAAAATTTCCGGGGCTCAAAGCGAAATGGGAGCTTTTTATCGGGATTTTGCATTTTAAGTCCGGTGTGCCGCAACGTTGCATAAACGCCCTCTGATAAAAAGAGAATAATTAGGTGAAGAAGTCGAATGGTGCAGGGGATGTGGTGCGCGCGCAGGAAGTGGGAATTTAAAAGGCACGTCGATTGCGGCTTTGCGACTCGTTGCCGTAGAGTTTTTTAATTTTAACTCGCGACTTATCTCTATTTTGTTTTCTTTTTTCGTCATTTTTATTTGCTGACAAATCTTTAAACATTTAGTGTTATTTAAATAAATTTAAATAAAGCTTTTATTTTAACTTTAAACCATTAATACATAGTTTTAGCCAATTCGATTCTCGTTAACCACGTTTATAATAAACAAGCCATTTAAAATATTTAAGTATTCAACTAAATTGCGAGCGAGTGAAAATCACGTTAAAACTTCTTTAAAATTACAGATAATTATTGCATAAAATAAAAAAAAACCTCAAATTAACCGAGCATTTTTCATTCGTTAGGATATAGCAATGCACACACACACAGTATTTATTCCGCTCCATACTTTAGAAATTCGTCATGTACCTCGCTCTTAAGTTTCCAGCGGTAAAAAAATCCACCTACGGCGACTTTCCCGTTTCCCGGCAAAGCCGCGCAACAGCTGTATCAAAAATACATGCCATCCCCGACTCGCGGAAAGCGCGCCGGCACGAGAATAAAAAGCAGAGCACGAACTACGGATGCCGGAGGAAAGAAGCGCCCTCGAAGATTTGCACGAGGCTTATAACACGATCGCGCGTCCGTAAAATAGAAGAAAGTAAAGGAGGAGAGAAAAGAGCGAGTCCCGAGGCCAGCAGGAAGCCGCTATCTAAAGCTCGGCGCTCTCGGATATCACTCGCGCTTTACAACAAACAGCTGTTCTCTCTCCGGCCGCCTGAGTCACTCGCCTCTGGCGGTGGCCTTGGTCCAGCGGCGGCGGCGGCGGCAGTAGATTGCGCGGTGCCTTTTCGCCGCTTCTCGCGAAATAGTGACGGCGGGATAATTAACCGGTTGCACGTGCGCCTGATCCCCTGTAACGGCGAAGAAAAACAACGAGAATCGCGAAAATTCATCCGACCTTAAGGCGCGCTTTTTGCTCCTTTCTCGGCAATTAGTTAAATCGCTTCTTTTTTCGAGCGCGAAAGAGAGAGAGAGGCTCTATGAATTCATGCTAACTGCGCTTCGACTCCAATTCGAATCGGCGCGCCGGAATTTGAATTTCAAATGGTCGTAGGTCGCGGCGCAAACACAATTAGGATTATTACCCGCGAGATGCTCCGCTCGCGAGCGTGAAAATCCCCCTCGCCGGCGGCGTTTCTCCGCGGAATTATAGAATCCATTCGCTGTTTTCTCTACGGCTCTTTCCACATTTTTTTTCTCTTTCTTTCTCTCCTGCTGGCTGCTGCTGCTGCCGCTTCTGCTCTTCCTACGGCGCGCCAAATCCCTGGAATCGAGAAAGAGAGCCGTAAGTGGAACATTCGGAGTTTACTTACTCGGGGGCAAGTAACTGTTTGGCGCGCGCAGAGCCCAATTGCCCTGTTGGACTCTCTCTCTCTCTCTCTCTTTCCTTCTCTCAGCCCGGCGAGTTATATCTGCAGCTTCGAGTTGTCGATAATTTCTATGATTCCGAACAACTGCTTGTTCAGCCTTTTCGAGATGTAAGTGGAGGAAAAAGTGACTACGGCTGCGGTACTGAGAAGCACTGCCGAAGAATAGTCATTATTTGTTGGTATATTTGTTTTCATAAAGCCATAGTATAATGCGGCTCGTTAAAGCTTCGTTCTCAAAGCGATAAAAGTATGGGGCAATGAATTTTCGTTTCTTGTAATTTCAACGAATTCAAAAACTAGCGGTTATCGGCCCAATTAATAGCGAGCTCTTCGACTTTATAAAATAGTAAAGCGTTCGCAGCACAAGTAAGGCGGCACGAAATTTACGATGTTACTATTTCTTATCTTAATACGAGGCTTGAATCACCATATTATATACTCCTCTTCCTCTCCGTTAAAAATACATATTCTTGTTTTGAACCTCGCACAAATAAGCACTTTATTCTCTCGCTCTATCGAAACACGCAATAAAGCGCCGGGCGCGATGCATCTGTCAGCCACTGCGCATTCGACGAGACATCGATAAGGCATAGAAAAGCGTATGTTTTGACAGGTCTCGATATATAATTCTTCCGCGCTTGTCGCCTAGTCTTAATTCCGAGGGAACAAAGCTCTCCTCTGTTCGAGAGAGCGCGAGGCGAGCGCGACACATTTACGGTATATAACGTAAAGCGCGCGCGTTCGTGCAATAATATTGTATTACGGCAAACGAAAATATCGGGCGCGTCGGACTTTTTCTCGATATCGTAAAACGAGAGCACAAAGCGTCGCTTGTGCGCGAGACGGCTTTGGATCGGTTCTCTTTTACTTTCTTTTTTTTTGCTTTACCGAGGATACGCTGTACTGCGTAGGCTTGATAAATTAGGCTGATTCCTCGATGCGATGTGTTGTCGGCGGAGAAAGCGGAGATATCGATGTGTGGAAACTCATTTGTTAATTATATTTTTATTAGAGGCGCAATTTTTTAGAAACTTTAGAGGTGGGAAGGGAGTAATGGTAATGTTGAAATTAAGACGTAAAAAGTGTTTTAAATTTTTAAATCGCAAAGTCGTCTTCTCTGGCGATTTTAATGATGGTTATTACAAGCTGTCATTTGGTAATGTTAACCGGTATTTTAATCATACGTACTTTAACCAACTATTTATGGACCTGTCGATAAATTTTTAAATTAATGATGGACATATTTTAAAGTAGAAAGTATATTGGTACTCGTAGTGCATTATTTTGGCCAGGATTTACATATCAATTAAGAAAATACCCCATAACTGATTTTGAAAAAGTACTTTTTAATTTAATTTGCTATGAAAAAATTGTGTTTATTATAAATATACTAATCTATTATAGTAAGTATTCTCTTATTTATAAAGTTAAAATCAAGAAAGCAAGCATAAGAAAGACGACCTGCTTAGTCAAGAGCATACTTTCACAGAGCTCGCAAGCTTTATAAGCGACAAGTGAAATAAGTCGATAATGCAATGGAGGGACACCGGCAACATCCACGTGTTACATCAGCATTTACCGGCTAAACACCCCCGGCATGTAAGGAAACGCGGTGCACTCCTAAGAAAGCAGCCAATCGGCTTGCGCTCGTCGCTCGCGACACGCGTGTAAACGTATTATAAAGGGAGGGGAGGGGAGGGCGCAAGCACGGAGTACGCCCCCCGCACTTTTAGCGCAAGTCGCGTGTAACTATAACAAAGTCACTTACCAGGGTTGTGCGTAATAATGCATAGTCTCGTTCGCGAAAACGGCCCCGAACTATTTTTGCAGTATAATATGACTTCTCGCGTCGGAGAGTACCTCTAGAAAACCTGTTGTAATAATGTATAACCAAACTTTTAGTCTTACTTTACCTGCGCACTTGCTGGCAAAACTTTACTTCGTGCTTTCAAAATCAGTGCGTATTTATTGACTGTACTCTAAATTCATTCTAAATTGTTTAATTATTAAAAATATATTTCTTCGATTTTCCATAGATTGACTAAACACTCCTAAAACGTTTTGCTTAGTCTTCTTAGATTTCGCAAGAAAACTTATCATTAGAAATTAAATAATTAAACCGCGGCTTTATCGTGAAAACGCATTAATAACAGTCCGGGCAGTAATGATAAAAAAAATCTGTCTTTGCGCAAACAATGTGCTAATAGGAAAGCATTGAAAAAACGAGCAGAAAGACAAGGAGGAAGAGATCTCACTAATTGCTAAACATTAGCCGTTGCTCCCATGATTTATTATCTCTGCTCGTGGATCGTCCGCTGTTGCGCCTATATCGATTTGATTGACGCACGCGAAACGCCGCGTAATTACTCGAGAGTGATCGGGCAATAAACGAAGTGACGTCGCCAGGCTCTCTCTCTCTCTCTCTCTCTCTCGCCCTCGCCGAAAATGGCAAAATCATTAAATCGTCACGGCTGGTTTACTTCCACCAGGAAAACTCGTCGTGCGCCTAGGTTTCAGGACGATTTCGACTGTGCGGTTGGGAGCTCTCGAATTTTTCGATCAAGAGCGTGGAGCGCATGTCGAATTCGCTGAAATCGATTCTCGCTCTCGCGAGACGAGGCTCCGAGCGCTCGGTATGAAATCGCGGATCGCTCGTTTCTTTACTGGTCTATTAAGTGGACTCGCGATCGGTGGAAAAAAAGAGTGTGCAGAACGAAGTGATTTGAAGCTTTTTTTTGTACGCGCGTGTGCGATCATGCGATAATATGTGTGTCAAGTTCAAAGTCAAATTCATTATAAACTTCCTTTTTCGTTCGTGGGTCTAATCTTTGGCACGTGTATTTGAAATTAACGTACGTCAAAATGACAATTTAACTTAATGCAGATTTCCAGGAACGTGAAATGTTGTGTGAATAAATGACAATGTCATTAAATGTTTATCATTTAACAACTATGCTCCTACTATTCAGATGTTAAAATCGTAAATAATGTGACTAAATAATTTTGAAAAAATTAAGCACATTCAAATTTTTACATCTTGAATTGATTATACATTTTAATTCTCGTTAAATTGCGGAAATAACAGCGTACAAGGAAAAAAGTCTATAAAAAATATTAAATGTAATTTTAATACACTTTTAAATTACCACTCTAATCAATCAATAATTAATTAAAATATGTCTCCATTGCTTTTACGTCTTGATTAAAACCTTCTTTTTTTATTTCTAACGTTAAAGAAACCTGATAAAAAAAAACTGATCACAAAAAATTTTAAATTTACATTTGAATCGATGAAATTTTTTTTAAAATATACGCTCAGAAAGGCGCGAATACATTATCAAGTGCTAGAATTTATTCAGTGCTAGAAAGTAACGGTAAATAATACAGATGAGTTGGGCGAGTCTAAAAAGCAAAAAAGTACAGACAGACATCACGTGTTACGCGTGAAATTTCACCTCAACTCGTGTGCCGTAAATTGACGTAACGATCGCCCGCAATTATTGAGGTTTTACGATTAAAGAGCGACAAAAAAAGTTAGAGGTAATGCAAGATGTGACTTCTCAGCGAAACTGCTATCAAGCTCGAGTTGCCGTGACACAAGGCTTTATTTTTGCCTTATCGGCACGTTTTGCTACATTAGAGACAAGCTTATTAAGACTAGTTTATTAAACCACGTTAGGGGAACGTGAAAAAGTAGATCGTCCGTCATCGAAATAAACAGGAAACGCATTAAACAATATCTCAGAATTTATTTCTGAGGTACTACTTAATAAAGTAATATGTTTACCATTTTTTTAATCGGTTTGTACTATTTGATGATCAGTATATGGAAAATAAGTTGGAAACTTTATAAAATTACATTTTGTAAGTATTGAAAAGTTAGTTTGCAAAATACAGAAAATTGCGCTAAGCATTTAAGTGTTTTTCAGTACAATCAGCATAAAAACATTGCTTACTTATGCAGCAAAAAAAATAATTACATAGCTTCGGGTATAAATTATTTTCATTTATCAAATGGGCTAAGCAAGTTTATTTTCGAACATACTGTATTAATGCTTCCTACATTCCAAAATTTTTCGAAAAACAAGTATATTGATATATTATTAGATACATTTAACGATTGTCTTGAATTATAAGGAAGATCAAAGTCCTTAGCATAAACATATTATTTTTTATTCATATACATTGTTTAGTTCAAAATTGTTCTCCGCGGCTATCACGTCAAGAAACTAGAAGTTATTTAATTTCAACTTTGTATTTTACTTATAACCAGTAATTAAATCAAATAGTAGGGGATGAAGAGACTAGTAGAATGCACCCCAAAGAAACTATTAATAAATAAAACATGAAACGGATGGTCGTTTTAGGTTATAAGTACGTATGTATGTTACTATTATTGTCATCAACTTCATTCGTTTCACAAAATTACTGTTTAGGGAAGGAATTGAAGATACATAGACATATTATGTACAATGAGAGATATATGAATAAGAAACAGTAAGAATAATTGATAAAGGTACTATTGCTATCTTTATATGAATTTTCGTCTATTACCTTTATAAAAATAATTTTTTATTATTTGTATAAATTATTTTGTTATATTTTACTCAGATATCTTATCAACGCGAAACAGTTCAACTGTAAAGGTAAAAAATAAGCATACTTTAAAATACACTGCGGTATAAAGCAAAAGTGAAAGCAATAAATAGCAAAAGTTAAAGTAAGACTAATAATGTTGTTTAAGTTCGGAATATTAAAAAGAGCTAGAATAGTAATAGAAAATAAAAAAAAGTGTTAAGTTATAAAAAAGGAAATGTGAACAAAGATAATGGAAATGAAGAACATGAATCCTAAAACCTTAATATAGTTAACATTTAAATTCTGTAATGATAAGATGATTCATAGGAACGAAGATAAATGCACGCTAATTGCGTCTTACATTTAACTCTATATTCACATGTGATGACACGTGTGTCGCTAAATTGCATATGTAAACACTACCTCCGATTACAATTGAAAAAATTCAATAACTTTTCGGGCGCGGTTAATCATCGTCGCGCGGGAAAACGTTTGCAAACAATCGTCGATTGCACTTTACGCTCGTTTCCACAATCTACGCACGAGATTCATCATGTAGGGCGCACATTACGCACAAAGACAGCTTAATTAGCAGATCGCCGACGAAATATCAAGTCTTTCTCCTCGGGAGGGAAAAAATTCGTAGTACTACGCTCTCGTAAATCATTAGCCAACGAGTTCATCTCCGATTCGAGCTAATGCTTACCCCGCGTGGCGATAAAAGCAGGCCGATCGGCAAAAATTTTAATGAAAAATCGGATAAAGGCGCGCGCACTGCCGTATATGCTAATCTTGGCAAAAAGGTTTTGACACAAAGAAACAATTTCGCGCTTCGCCCCGATAAGGATTGGCTCTGTAAACAAAAATAAAAGGAGAACCAGTAATTAATAATCTGACTCAGAAGACTGACGTTAAGCGAGATAATTTCCCTCTTTCTCGGCTATTCTCCTCGGCCAATAAAGAGGCATAAAAGAAGCTTCTTTACAGCGGGAGACGATATTATCTTATGGCAGCGAATTCTAATGTCCGATACGCTCGGCGTCTCGTCAAATCTACTGCGTCGCGGTCGAATCGATTTTTTCGCCGATTCCTCCCGACTCGGCGCGGCGTAGTTAAAGAATCGCCCTCACGCGACGATAAATCACTCTCTCGGGGAATCTCTCGCGCGCGTCCCATATATCGCCTTGTTTTACACCACGCAGTTTAGTCTCGTTACACTTCCTTTGTTTCAATCAAAACGCCAGTTGCGCGGAGCGCGGAAAAGAATAAACAGCCGCTTATAAGCGAGCTCTCCGCGATACGCCGCTCTGCGCTCTCCGGACTGATACCGCAATGCTCTCTGTCCTTTTCTCTCTCCCTCGGCCAAAGCGCCGCCTATTATTCGCGAGGTGCATAAGCGTGAATTCGCATTTGCGCCGCAGTGCTGCGTCACTTTTGCCTGGCGTCCGAGTGAGCGCGTGTTTATGTGCTCCCTCTGACTAATCCGTTTAGACTTGCCTGGCTATTTCGATAAAAATGTAGGGCAGGCTTCTTGATGGCTGCGCAATTAAATGCGTTTCGATTGAATCACCCTTAAAACAATCTTTACGCGGTTACGTAATAATAAGGAAACGAAAATTATGGCTTTCATTTTCAGTTGAACTTTTATTATTTTCGGCGAGATCTATTTCTTTATATTATTTTTTTCATCGACGAGGGGCTATTTTTAATTTACAAGGTTTACGAATACATCTTTACCGTTTCGAATAAAAGCCAAAGAACGACATTACAAAAACGAATTGCCGTAGGGTCGGTACTCAATTTCCAATAAACTGCGCGATAAAGAATGCAGAAATCGTCGATGGTAAGCAAACGATCGGGCGAAATCGTATTCGATTCATTCGAAGCGGAGCTTATCTGACACTCGGGACAGATCTTTTATGAATATTAACAGTTTCATTCGGAAACTAATCTTTTCGCTCATAAATATGTGATATGCAGGACCGCGGCGGAGAGGAAAAATCTTGAAGGCTATATTTGTTTCTCCTCTCCGGTCGGGTATAAAACATAAGAACCGTCGTTTCGCCCGACGGAGGCAACGACCGAGGAGGTTCGGCAGACTCGGGCAAGCTCCGAATTAATGCATATATTTTAATACCGACGCGGTCCGAGGCCTCGTAACCAGCAGGAAATTGACGACAAACAATTCTCTGAATTATGATGCAGCCTCGCCGCTCGAGATAAATCGCCCGATTAGATTATGCCGGAGCAGCGTAACACTTTTATGGGAATCTCACAATTTCGGGAGAAATTAACTTAGTTCTTTTTTTTCTTCTGCCTCGCATTCTTTTGCTTATTACCCCGAACTTTTTTAACGAGTTTGACTTAGCTTTTACTTTGAAGGTGATGACGAAGGCGACATTTGCAAGTTTCTTTCCATCATCGATCAGGCGTAAAATTATTTTTATTTTGATAGAGTTGCCGTGCGGAATGTAAAGTGTTTTTGAAAAAATCATGACCTACGTGTCGGTCGATTTATTTAATTGTTATAATGGGCCTCAAAACTGTCGATCATAACAAGTCAAAGTTCGTTAAAAACAATTTTGCGTTTTGATTTATTTAACGCGCTGAAGCGGCATTTACGTAATTAACTACTGCTGCGGTCGAGTTAAATAATTTATAAACGATTAAAATTTTGTAAAGCCGCAAAATAAAGCATAATGAATAATTAAATGAAAATTATTATTTAATTATTCAATTTAATATCATGCATTGTGTTGCATTATTAAAGTTTTTTAGCGCGCAATCAATCATTCTAAATTAAAATACTTAAAACCACGAAAAGCACAATAATAACGGCTAATTGCCGGTAATCAGTCTTAAAATCCAATAATCCTTTTACAAAGCAAAAAAATTCGGTAATTAAAGGTACTTATTCGTCGCGAGGAGCGGAAAGAATTGATCGCTGCACATCTGTCTCGGGCCGCGATGCTGCGGGATTTGGGCAAGAAATTACCAGCCCTTTAGCGAATTTCGCCGAAGTAATTGCGAATTGCGAAGTCAATCTGAAAGCTCTTAATCCTCGGACGCATGTCCCAGATTAGGTGCCGATGCATCAGTCCCTCAGAATTGCTCCTCGCGTGACGTATGTGGCCCCCTTATCTCGGCGGAGAGAGAGAGAGAGGAGGCGGTGCTCCCGGCTCTCGGCTCTATCTGCGCCAGGCGCATGAACTATGGAGTTCGTTAACATTTTTCGTGAGCCGAAAGCTTTATTTCGCTGGAAAACAGAAGGAGCGTGATTTAAGGAGGCTCGAGCGGATAATTAAATGGAAATCGAAGAGCGATTGTCTTTCGAATATTACGTAATAGATCTACATAAGGCTGCGGCGGAGCGATATTTATTGCTGCGTCTTGATAAAGGAATTGACAGTTTTTCTCGATTAAAGCGTTAATTAAATCTAGATATTTTCGCTCAATTAACTCCTAAACGCAAAATTCTTAAATGAGAATTAATCCTCTAGTTTTTATTTATTTATGCAAATTTATTTATTTATGAACATTTTAATTCTTTTACTTCTCCGAAATGATTAATTATCGTCCATAATTCTGATTCGCAAGTCTTTTGGAAGCGTATAATTGAAGATCTTCATAAACTGCAGCAGGCAGTTGTTAAAAAAAAAAAAAAAAAAAAAATAGAATCTGATGCTTCCGTGCGTCATTGATTGCACACATTCGCACGCCTAATGCAAAGCTGCTCGCCGGCATAAGACGAACTAATCTAATGAATCGTTATTAATGATGCACTTACTGGCGAAGTAATTCAGTTTATTACGCAGACTAATATGTCATACATGCACCAACAACTGTATAACATCTTCGTAATAATTGCTGCACACTAGACAAGTTATATGTCGTGATTTAGGTTTATTAAACTATTTTATTTATTATCATCGTAAACTTTCAAGTTATGACATTCACAGAAATTTGCATATTTTTCCTAAATTCTTTGAATTTGAAATAAACTAATGAATTGACCAGTGAAAAATTTCAATAAGTATGTTGATGACTAAATAATGAATCTCACTTTTGAACTATTAATTACGTTTCAGAAATCAGTGTACAACAAATTCCTGCAACGAAAAGAACAACGAGGCCTAAAAGGAAGCCCAAAAGGCGCGTTGATTAATCCACGTCTAGATCTTCATCGGCCTTTGCAGGGAGGTCCGAGCGTTTGGTGTGGCTAGTTTCCTTGCGTCTCCTACCTCGAGTTCAGGTGTTCGTGAGGGGGCTCGGGACAAGCAGCCAGGCCGGGAACACACATGAGGGAGTAGAACACGCTGCGGTGGCGAGATCTCCTCGAGTCGGTCTCTGCTCGGAACCTGTTTCTGCATCCCTAATAATGTCAAATACAGCTGCAGCCTCGCACGAGGAGAGGATACAATTGGTGTAGAAGCCTTTTTTATTTCTGACCAAAATAACAGCTCAAAGATAATATATCTGGAAGGAAAATAAATAAGAAAATAATTTAATTAGAATTTTTTGCTACGTAAAATATTTAATTGATCTTGAGTTTAAAGTATAAAGAAATAGTTTACCGGTGCTCTCACCGTCGAAAATACACTATTCCGGTATAGAGCTGCGTTCGTTACAAATAATTGCGACGCTGAATATTTATACTCCGGTTAGTACGTCGTTCTTAAAGAATGCAGGCACATACACTGCAGCTGTCGAAGCGAGCAGCCCAACAAGGAATTAACCCGCGACATTCGATGATAAATCGTCGAAATAGTTGTACCCGCAGTGCAAAATACCGTTCGAGCCGCATAATAATTGCAGTGCGGTGAATCATCGAGGAAGAATAACAATGTCAATGTGATTTAAATTATGCTAAGCGAGCCGCGCGCCAATTACGTATACACTTATATCCACTGTCGCTGCGTGCACTCTTTTCGATGCGAAATTTTCTCGTACATATAGGCAAGGAGAGCTGTGCGAAAGAGTCTAGACGAGAGCTGCGCGACTCATTGCTGCCGCGCGCTTGCCAACGAGAGCAAAAGAAAAAAGCACGGCCGGAGACGCCGTAGCGCATCAGACACGTACGAGCTGCTCCTCTCGGCAAGAGTAAGAGTGAAAGTCGCCGCGAGAGCTCATCACTCACGGCGGATCTCTTTTTATTGTTTTCGACCGATGCCGAAGGACTTTTTAGTTTCCTTTCGTTCGAGGCGCGCCGCCGAGTAAATTAAATTGCACATTCGGTCACATCGGATTTTCGTCTTGACTCTCTTCTTTCTCGACAGTCGCGCTGAGAGCCTCGAGTATATGTGTATGTGTATATGCGCTTCGTTCTTAATTCACCCCCTGCGGTTTTTTCCTCAACTATTATGTTATGGCTGCTGCAATTAAGTTTGATTAATATTTCTCCATGTCTGTATTATATAAGTAAATATGTCGTGAGTGTACGCTGTAACTCGTAATTTTATTATTATAGACTTGGTACAAAACTACATTAAGTAAATATTGGCCTTGCAATGAATCTAATTAAGCCTTTGAGTGCAAAGCTGTGCAGTGCTATAATTATTCAATTTATTATTTGAAACGCGGCATTATACATTATTACCATCATATAAATAAATGTAAAGTATTTAAATTATAAAAGCACTTTTAAATTATGAATACGACAAAGTGTCAAATATCAGAACGAGTATACACGATTCTTTGAAATTGACCGTATAATTAATTTTTCGTTAATTTATCAGTTTTTTTTTTAATTTCAAGAATAATCTTACGAAATCGAGCTGAAATTATTCATAACCCGACGTTTCAGACGGAAAAAAGAAAGATCATAAAAGGTCCACCAATTACAACTGGTAGACTGGTTACGATAAAATTAAGTTTAATTGGCATTACCCCGTCCGTAATCGAATGAGACATAATCCACTACTTTGTCGAAATAAAAACGGGCGTTCCACGACTATTTTAAAGTCCGAGCGCAAAATTTTCGTATCGTTATTGATTATCATTTCAACAATGGCCCGTTAGGCAGTAAAGTTCAGTATGTATCATCATATGCAAACGTAATTGACCGTTGCACGGCGCGCGAACTGCCCGAGCGCGAGCGGGACATAAATTTCGCGAAACGCCAATGCCAATTCTACAGCATCGGGACGATCGCGACTCCTCGCGCAAAAACTCGGCGTATAATTATGAATTACATTGCGGAGAGAGAGAGAGAGAGAGAGAGAGAGATAGAGAGAAAGGCGATATTTCGCGAGCGGCGATTTATGCGAGCAGCCGACAAAAGTGTAGCGCGCATCATGCCGGCACGGCCCGAGTTTATAATGGCACTTGTGCGTATTTAATTGTACGGCCGCGAGGACGGCATTAATTAAAACGAACGACCCTGCGCCACTGCTCGCAGCTCGAGCCGCCATGCCGGAGCGCAGTTCGTTAATCGGGGCCCGGCCGCCGCTCCCGATAGAGCCGACGTCGCGCAATGCGCCTCTCATTATCGAATAGTTAATAATCGAATAAAAATCCCGCGGCCATTAACGCCGGCCGGGATCGACGTTCGCGGCTGGTGGATGTTTTTCGTCACGGCGGAGATCGTCGATGGCTTGTTCTGCTTTTTAATCGGGTAGAGAAGGGTGGTTTTTTTCAATAAGTTTAGAATATAAACATGTTTTAATAATTGAACTTGTGAGGCTGTCGAGCTGCTTTCTTCTGGCTTTGGAGGTGTATTGTTTAGAGTTACGACATTTCTTGAGGAATTCACAATTAATAAATGTAATACTTTTTTTTAAATAATAGACTAGCTTACACGGTACTGTTTTAATAGGCAAAAAAATTATTTGAAGTGAAAGTTACCTGATTTACAATAAAACATTTTAAATCATAAAATATTTTTTGTCTATTCGAGGAATTGCCTCTTAATTAAAACAATAATCACGTATTTTTAACTTTATGTTAAATATAGAGAGCATATATATATATTATTTTAATGTCTTTAAATTGTTTTATTTTCACTCCGATCTGATAAGAAACTTACGTGAAGGTAAAATAATTTTAAAAAGCATTTATGAAAAGACCATTAGCATAAAAAAATAAGGAATTATTATTAAAGTTGATCAATACTTTAATTCGAGTATTTAAAAAACACGAAAGATTTTTCGAAAGTTAAATAAATAACGATGAGCTCATTAAGTACATTAGTTTGTAAATTATCAATTACCGTCCATAATCACTTTGCATCGCCAGAAAAATATCTTTTATGCATAAAAATAAAAATAACTTATACTTGTTTATACCGAGAGTGGCACACTTCTTTCCGAGCGGAATGCAACTAATTTTCGGTCATTAACCGCACGTGTCGGTCGAAGGCCTCACATTTTGAATAAAATCCATTAAAATTTCAACGAGGACGTTCAACCGAGTATATAACAGAATTGTGTACGCACGAAACAGCAAATCATAATGCGACATATCGAATGTGATTAATCTCGAAACTCTTTGCTCAAATTACAGCAATCACGCACTTTTTTTTCTTCTATTCCTAGCTACCGTATACGAAAATGTGGTGCTTTTTACAATATTAATTATCGACTTCCAAACGCATAATTAGCACTACCGAAGAGCGAAATTAAAATTTCAAACCGAAAGAATTTCACTTAATACAGATTGAATTAAACTAATTAGATGAAAATCACGGCTCGTAAGCGCTCCCGGTTAAATGATTATCATTGCCAGCCGTAAAAAAGACAATTCACTTTATTACCATAATGCGACTCTGTAATGAAGCAATTTTAGGATGCACTTCCAGAGATATCAACGTTCAGCTTAATTAGCTTACCAGCTTGTCCGACACCGTGTTGCAATCGCATTTCTGCGCGTAAGTATCACTTATCTAATCGTAACTGGCGTAAGTGCGGCGACAGGACAGGACCACGATAACAGATCGATAACGAAGGGGAAGTGGATACGCCGAGAGCGAAGAAAAAAAGAGGCAGAAGAGAGGCGGCCCGAGTCGAAAATCCCGTCGGGCTACATTCTGCGCCAGAAATTTAGCTTCATGCAGCCACCGTGTCGTAATAGTGCTCGCTCGGCGTAGCCATCAATAATTATACTCCTTAAAGGTCTTTAAACTAATAAGGCGACGACGTTGATGGCCGCGCGACCGTTTGCGATGATTCACCGATGAGTCAGTTTTTTTTAATTCTGCCTTTTTCTTTCGAGCGCATCGAACATCCGAGAGAAGATGCACCGAGTAATTTATAACAATCTCCTATACCTTTTTTTTCTATCGTAGGAAACGTGCGCTTTCATGATGCGCTGAAAAACGTCGCCTTAACTCTAGAAGCAACGTTCAATCGGGCGCAGAGTATCGCAATCTGCGGTAATTAAGTTCGCTTAATTTATTAAATTTTTACATACATAAATAGTTTGTTCTTTTAATTTTAAAATAATTTTTTAATTTAAATGCATGCTTTTTAAAAAATAACACGGCGAAGGTTGAATTCTGTTTCGAACACATAATAATATATAACCTTGAAGACCATCTTCTGTTGCACTCAATGTCATTGCCTCGTACAATATAATCTTCTGTTTTATTCGTTGTCCGTTAAAAGAAGTTCAAGTACAAGCACCCGATAGCGATCATCTCTCGACCTTAAGCTGATTTTTTAACAATCCAATTTATTGTTCCTAAAACATAAATTTAACTTGAAATAATTTTCTGTGAATCGTACCAATTTATCAATAAATTAAATAATTGATTAAACTACAACACCCAAAACATCCGTCCACTTCGAAATTCGTAGCGACAAATTTTCATTGATTGCCAAATCAAAGTCAGCAGGCAGCAGCGGACAACTCATGAAGCTTATTAGCCCACACTGACGCCATCAGCGGCAAATTGAATTTTTCAAAATCATCGACGGGCAAAACTAGTTTTCCGCGCATAATAATCGGCTTAGCGTCCCATTAGTTTAATTGGCAATTAACGCTATGATTCGCGAGAGGGCAGAGCGAGAGCGAGAGAGAGAGAGAGTCAGGCAGGCAGGCCGGTCTGGCGGACAACAAAAACCCGGAAGGCAAGAACAACCGGGACCGCGCGCAGCATTGGAACATGTCCGAATCTGCATCGTGAATCACCAATTACGTACCTGGACACGCGCGCGCGCGAGCGGACGTGTGTGACTGACTCAGTCGAGGTGTTTAGAGCGTCACGCGGCCCGTCACGTAGCTCCGCGCGCCGCGATAGCCGCGACGACCGGCATCGCGGGAATTTCAAATACAGAAACAACGAGCAGGCCGCTGTTTACGTCCTTCCGCACTCGTCGATTCCCCCTCATTGTGCCCCGAGCGCTCGAAAAGAAAAACCTTGTCGGCCGCTCAGCCCTCTGCATTCTCAAGCGGATTCCAATCGCATTAGTAACTGCCCGGGGCCAAAGGGTTTCCAGTCGAAAATTCGAGCCACGTGACTCTCTGCCTATTGTATCGGGCCCGGCATAGCAACAAGGAAAAGCAGTCGCGATTAATCATCATCTCGTCCGGATTCGAGAGGTCGGCTATATTTTTTTCGGAAATTATATTATTGCGCCAGGTTCGTTAACTCCTAACCGTAAATGAGCGCGAGGCGAACAATTTTGCTAATAGCGCCTGAGAATACATATTTAATACCCGGCAATACGACCGATAACGACCAGAAATGAAACGTCAATTCCAGGTAGCCGCGTTTCAGGAACGAATGAAGTTCTCGGTCGTCCGCATCCGCGGATTTTCCTCGGCCGCGCTGCCGTCGCAAAAAAGCCCGAGCAATCAGCCGAGCAGCGATGTTTACTCTTACTCTATTTGCCTTATTAAAGAAGCCCCCGTCCACCTGGTACACCTCGCTCGTTTTTCCTCGGCGACGTCGACGCCGTTAATATCGACGAGTAGTCGCTCCGCGAGATTTTCCCGCGCCAGAGAGAGAGCTGCGCCCGTAAAAAGAGCGTCCGCGCCTCGTCATGCTACACATACATCAACGGCCAGCGGCCAAGTTCGCATTTGCAAGCCGCGTGCGACGACGACGCGGCTCTTCTTCGATTCATCAGTGGCGGGAATCCGTTGCCCCCGACGAGTGTTGCCCGAGTCAATTTGGACCACCGGCGGAAGCACGCACCGTTCTATCATCAAGCGCGAGGCGGCTTGGGGTAATGGCCGCGGGACCGACTCCTTTCCTCGCGCGACGTACGGCGCTGCTGCTTTTTTGCATTTTTGCATATTAAAGTGTCGCTTCATTAGGCGTCAAGCGAGTTGCAATCATTCATTCGGGAGTATTAGCGATGTCACTTATTAGATGAGGCCGTTTTTTTGAGGGAGCGTCGCTCCTGCTGTGATTGCAAATGTAGAGCTCTTGCTTTTTTTATGTCCACTATAAAACAAACATGGAGATTTCAAATTTTACAGCTGCGAATCAAACTCTTCCGATCAACAGATGGAGAAGGTTTGCTTCTATTTAATTGCACGTCAATGTACACCAAAGACGCCGCGCGAGTTTATTCTTTAGCTACGGAAAATTAATCGCAGCAAACTAAATCGCTCGAAATAAACGTTTCGCTCTGGTTTTAATCTCCATTTCCGATAATCAATGATCGCCTTCGAAAATGGACTAAAAATGGCCAGCCACGGCGGGAGGATATATAATGTTTCAACCGCAATTCCACTCCTCCGCCGTGATTGTGAACACGAGAAACAAAACAAGGCGCTCGCGCCGCTTTGGTATCAGGCCACCTCCGACCACCATCGTTTCATCAAGCCTCTTCTATCTCTTACCGCAGCGTATATACGTGCTTGGGGGCCGCCGCGCGCAACCACGAAATTACAGAAAATATTATACGCCAAGCACGGCGAGGCTGCACGAATTTTCATTCGCTTTGACGAATGAGCCTCTTTAATGGGGCTCTCTCTCTCTCTCTCTCGCGGCTTTTTTCTCCATCCCCGCGGGAAGAACCGAGTAAATCGAATGCGCGCGAAAAACGAAAGTTTATCTGCCGCGTCGTAATTACGCGGCGGCCCGTAATCATTCCGAACGAGAGGGTTTCGCGCGAACTTGTAAAGAAAATAGTTCCGCGTAATTGTTTTAATGCGCGCCTTTTGCAAACAGGCTCCGTATAGTGTTATAAAGTACCTTCCAGGCACTGCGCTTCGACGCTGCCTTTAAAACAATTAGACGATCGCCGCGTTTAGGATCGTATTGAAAACGGGTTGCGTAATGGCCGACAATTTTCCTCTAAAGCGAGGCTGCTTTATCAAATCCTCCGTCCGACGATCGGCTTCGCTCGAAGCGCTTACGCAGCTAATTGAATTCACGAAATTCATAAAAAAAAAAAAAAAATGTTCCAGAAAAGTCGTTCGGCTGAGTACCTGTATAAAGACCACGGTTTAACGATACGGAGGCAACGTAAGCTGCAGTCGTTGCTGCTACAGGAGGATAATCAGAATGTAGGATCCAGCGGTGGGTTAGCTTCATAACTTCAGGAATACCTTCAAAACAAGGCATTAGAGACTCGCTTAAATTATACGCTGTAAAACCGCACTAAATAGCAGCGTTATCGTAAGAGAACAAGCGAGAGAGTACGATCGGGATTTCTAGAATTCCGAAACCCGGCACTCTGGCATATCAGCCGGGACGGACCTTTTATTAGCCGCAGTTTTGTTCTAAATGGGTTGCCGATAATTATTGTACAAAGTGTGCTTTGAAAAACCAACAATGTCGACTGTGACCAAAGTTTCTACGTTTTACCTTTTGTTCAGTGTACGGATATATTAAAGTATTGATAAATATAATTTTCAATAATTAAAAATTCAGGATATGTTCGAAATTGATCGATCTATTTGAATTGAGCTGCGTCGAAATTTATTCTCGCTTTTTTAAGACTGTAATACAAATTTCTGATTACACACCGCTGATACATATTAAAGCGAAAACATTACATACATCACGTTTTAAGATTTATTGTTTATGCTAAAAGTAAGCCTTGAATTATTATAATCAAATCAGTAATTTATAGTCGTCACATTATAAAATATAAATAAATGTATTTTTTAAGTATATAGATGGTAACAGTTGATTTTGCAGCGCGGAATAATCTGTTATGTAAATGAGAGCTATATCGATCAATTACATCTTATAACTAGTTTCTAATAAAGTTTTTTAAAAAATTCTGATTTGATTTGTATACATTATCTCTATGAACTGATAATGAAATCATAATTTAGGTTGCGAATATATTTCAAAAAACCTTTACAAATTTGGTCGCATAAAAATAAATCTTTTTAACTAATCCCGCGAATGAATATTCAAACGAAAAGAAACCTTTACTTTTTAAGCTTAATCTTCATCTTTTGCCAAAGAAATGCCACTTGACTAAACAATTAAAAAATTTACAAAATCGGACAATTCCCTCAAACCCGATTGATTTTTCATTCGCCCGGTACACCCGAGGAACCTACGCAAACATCGCTCAAACTCCCACCGGTACCTCGCGGCTGTTACCGGCACAATTTACTCGAGCGACTGTACACCGAGCGCAGCATCCTTAGGCTCCGAAACCGGTATACCGGCTGTCCGAGGCGAGCCGCGGAGGAGGAAGCGGCGGAGGGGGAAGGGGTGGAGCGGGGGGGTTAGAGGCGATCGGCAATAATCGGTTTAAAGAGCCTCGTAAACGGTGCGCGCGCAGCTCTTGCAACTCTGTCAGGGGGCCCCGTTGGCCGCGCGTGCGGTTGCCCGATACTGGCCGTGATTATGCGTTGCAGCGCTCAAGGCGACGAGGCCGCGAAGAAACGGAGAGAGAGAGAGAGACCGTTGCCCAAGCGCCGAAGCCCGAAAGCGCGTTATTTATGAATAAGCGCCCGGGCAGGACGTAATTTTAAATTAGGGCGTAAAAAGGATCGGGACCCTTCTCAACGAACAACTGCCCGGCTGCCGAGAGCGCGCGCGGCGACTTTCACGGGTGCGTTATGCCGCTTTTTTTAGCTCCGCCGCGCGAGTCGTGGGTGTCGCGAGAGCGCGCGCGACTTATTGGCGGCGCGCGAGAGTCCAAGGAAAGTGAGTTCAAGTGTAGAGACCGAGATTTTTATCGGAGTAATCAATGCGCTGATTTATGTGATTACTCTGCGAAAAGAAACATTCTTGCTCAATGGCGCTCGGGCGTCTATAATTTTTGCGCGCGCGCGCGGTCTGCGTGCATGCTAATTTCGAAGTTTGCCAATGGACGAACGTAAATTACGAACGGTTTGAGGTCAGCTCTTGAACTCCCGCGCGGACGTTATATTTCGTGACTGGACCCGCGGATTAAGACGGACTCCGTACCACCGAGAGAGAGCCGCTTAACCGGCTTAAAACGTTTATGTTAAGTCGTAAACGTGATCCAGAATAAACGAGAATTAACGAAGAAGCGCATGTGCATATGTAAATCATTAAAATGAATAGCTACCTGCTGCAAAATATATTAAACTCCGGCTATGATTGAGATTTATGGACTGCTGAGAAATGTTACACGAAAAAATCCAATACGTAAATTGAAAATTTTAATGTTAATCAGACGAAATCGGCAGTTTTAAAAGCAATCGCTAATAGCCAGGTCGACTCGCGACTTTTAAAACTGTTTTATTCTGATCTGGCACACGTAATTAGCGAAGCCCAGCAAATTGCGTCACGCGCAGCGGCTCTACCAGAAGAAACAAAGGGCAAATTTTAAGATGGCAAAAATCTTCAGCTCTCTCGACTGAAGCGAAAAGCGTCTCTCACGCTGACTTCTCGGATTCATTGTTCGGCAAAACTTAATTCCGTCGGAATCTGTGCGCGAGCTTTGGCATTCCAGTGTCATGTCGAGTGCGCGCGAAGAACACTCGGCCGCCCCCTCCGGGCGACAGCTTTTTTTTTCTTTTCGGCAAAGCTCGTTAATGCAAGACAATGGCGCTAAGAGAAAAGAGTCGACTGGATTTTACGCCGAGCGCATTACTTTTTTTAATGATATTCTTGGATTTCATTGTTGCACTCGAGGCCCGGCTCGAATTACTTCTCGCTCGCGTGAAATTGGAGGAATGCTTATTTTCGTAAGTTCCTGGAGTTTTGCTAAGCAGCCTTCGAAAAAATGCTTTACAAAGGAATTGAACTAATTTCGGTTTACATAAAAACGCAACAATTTATTTATGCAGGTTCAGTAAAAAGCAGACGATAACGCTCTACTTTTTCCTTTTACTCGCCGCGAAACAAAATCCGAGTGCTCAAAACAACAAAACACCAGCGCATATCGAGTAAACAATCTTATCCCCTGAATCTCTATTAATTATCAATATCTCTCCCGCTGAAAACTCGTTCTCATACTTATGCAGCAATTACCCGCGGGGCAATAGAAAAAAAAAAACGAACAGCGCGCGTGCCCCGCATATCAGCCCGATACCTCGAGATCGACACATGACGGAATGTTATTTTTCTAGTAATTAAAATCGTCCGCCGGGCGATGCGCGCCTCTGTCATCTCGTTGCAGCCCGAGAGCGTCGAGAGAGAGAGAGAGAGAGAGAGAGTCGGGTATGCGCGTACGAGGCGTTAGGAGGCGCGCGTGCCAAAAATTCAAATCACTCGGAAAAATTTGGCATGCTCCGCGTACCGTAGGAGGCTGCTTTAAAGTGCAGGCGCGACGATGATTTTACAAGCTCTCGCATTCAGATTCGGGAATTATATCACTTCTTAGGCCGAGAGCTTACCGACTTCTTTAGTGATAAATGCTCGCTTGGTCGAGGGCGCGGTGGAAGGAAAGATTGAATAAAGTTTTTTTTTGCGGGAGGGGAAGAATTTAATAATCTCGGTTTTTTTATTACATTTTTGAAAAGTATTAGCACGCCGCTCGGAGAGGTCGAAAAATTATTTAAAATAACGAACGTCATATTATTCGTCAATATTCGTCAAAACGTAACCAGTTTTTAATGAGAATATGCGCGAATTACATAAAAAGCAACAGATATCCGTTAAGTGTTCGCTGCCTAATGCGGAAAGCGTTAATTAAGTTTGTAGGCAGACCGGCGAGAGAGCCCCGCATCAAAAATGAAAATTAATTTACAAAAAAAGCGAGGTAAATTGCGCAGTCCCCCTGAAAACGGGCCGATAAAAGCAAAAGTTTATACGCTCGGGCAAAAAAGGTTGAAAATGAAGCAACTTAAAGTGTAAATAAATGTAGGCATCAGGCGGCCGTCAGAAACTCGTAAATTCAATTATGCAAACGTCTATCCCGCGATCGAGGAGCGAACGAGGAGAGTCCGAGGGGGGCAGAGAATCGAGTGAAAAAAGAAGAGCTGTCGACTTGGTAATCATCGTACTGTAAAAGGCTCGGGCCGTATACTTAGGCGGCCGCGTCGCGACTGCAGAGCATCCCGACGATAATGACGCCTGACAGATATAAAAGCGGCCGTCTAGCTTTTTTTCCTTTATTTCTCTGTTTCGCCCCGGCAGTCCGCGCGCGCGGGCGCTTTTTACGTTTTGGCGCAGCCATTAGAAAACCGCGCGCGTGCGGTGGCTAGGCGTCGATTCGCCGTGATTTCACGCAGCTGCGGAAAGAATTTAAACGACCCGCCGCCGCCGCCGCCGCCGCTCTGCAGCCTCGCCGAGAGGCGGCGGGGGGGAAGGAGCTCTCTCTCGCGCGCGCGGACAGGTATGGTTTGCACGCCTCGGCGTAAAAAGTCGCCGGGCTTCTTTCGCGGCTTTTTTGCAGCTCGTTTCAGCAAAGCTACCCGAGTCAAATAGACGCCTCGCCGGGCCAGTTCTTGCGGCTTTTAATGCTGTTTTGTTTAACCTTAACAAGAATTTTTCTGCCCAACCGCGCCGCGCGAACGTAAAAATCAATTCGCATCGTAAAATTGAAATTCCTTAAGTAAGTCGTTCGGATTTTTTTGCTCCTGCGATTTATAAGTGCCGACCGCGTCGAGCGTTTACCATTTATACGGAGAGAAAATTATAATTTTATATCGCGAGCGCGCACATTAATGGCGAGCGTTGATTTAGGAAAGGAAAATGTCGCTTCTATGCCGGCATTGTACCAGTCGGGGGGGAATATGCCTCGCAAATCTTACAGCGGAGCGCATTAAAACGCGCGATAATGGAGGCGCGACTCGCGACGAGTACGAAGAATCGGGCCGCAATTATCGCATTTGTTTATGCGCCTCTGATGCGCGCAATTACAAATTTAATGCGAGAGCCCACCGATCGAACGACTACCGCTTCTGCTGCCGCCGTGCAGCAGAACTGAATTCGAATATGTGTGTACGTATAATGAATATCAAACCCAGCATCTGTCTTTCTTTCTCTTTCCACGGGGCGCTTTAAACTCGCGAGCGTTAAATCGTCGAAATGGGCTCTCAGCGTATATAATACCAGAGGCGCAGAAACGCGCGGCGGGCGATAATAATTTTCAAAATGACGGCTCGTTAAAGCCCCGATGAATTTGCCGATGAGTGGCGCTAAATTTTGAATGCGCGCAAGCGCACTGCCCGAAAAAGCCCGTTCAATAATGAAAAAGTATATATATATTATCGGACACTCTTGATATTCAGTAATTATGAAATTGTCTTTAGGATGACGGTTGACAAAATTGAATGAATCATGAATATTAAGGTACGGATGGATGGAAATGATTACTGCGCGCCGCTTCGAATGAATTTTAATTATTTTCAATGGCATACGTTTTATTAAAATTTATATTGCTACGTTGCATTGAATCCGCTTGATTTATTTTAATTATTTTCATCTCTGCCTTTGTATATTAAACTTTTTAATTTTAAATATAGCTTTTGAGGACGCTTCTGCTCACGAAAAATGTTTATACTGTATGAAATGAAATAGAATGTACAATGTATGCAAAATATAAGTAATCGTTTATTGAAACATAGACCAGACATTTTTCGGAACCCCATTTTTCTATAATCTCTAACAGTTAAAAAAGGAGTTAATTTAAGTGCGCCGATAAAGCATAATTTATTTCCATACCTAATTTAAACTCTGTATTTATAATTACCACTCGAGAGAGAGAGTAGAGTAGAGTAGAGTAAAACTTTATTTGGGGCCTTGGGGTATAACCCTATCTGGCCCATTTGAAATACAATTGTTTACAGAATAATAACATTTTCGTGATACAAGTGAGATAACTGTTATTAAGTAAACGCATTAAAAATTCATATCTTAATAGCTAGATTCCAACACAATTAAAAACTAAAAGAAAATATGTACATATAAATAAAATAAGATAGTTTTAACGCAACTCGTATGACATATTATAAACGCACTTAAGAGCTAAAGATTTAACAAATTTTACAAATTTTACGCGCACTTCGCTGCCCAGTCGCTACGGTCTCTGTCTAATAGCACACGATACAGCGAAGACATGAAATTAGCAGAGTCGGAGGTTAAGAACGAAGGGGGCGGAAGTGTGTTAATTAGATCGGATGCCGCAATCAAAAATGACCCTTTCATCGCTGCGGTTCTTATGGGGGAATACGTCAACGCACGCGGCGGTAGACGCGACGACGCTCTGACGGTCACATCCACATTAAGCCTAGAAAAGCCACCAGCCAAATACGAGGGATTATTGTGAGCAATAACATTATAAGCAAGAGTCCCTACGAAGTATTCTCGTCTCCTTTGTACTGAGAGCCATCCTAGACTGAGCCTATGTGGAGTGACGTGTTCACGCTGCCCGATGTTTCCTTCCACAAACCGAACGCACGCATTTTGCAGCCGTTGGAGCTTGAGATTCCGGGTTTTGTCAGTGTCGTGATATACCACACACATGTAATCAAGGTGCGAGAGCACAAGGCTCTCTGCCAACTCTTTTCTTAGACTACGTGAGAGTGATTTAGAATGATGCCGCAGATTCCTCAATGAATTGTACGCTTTCTTAAGAACTGCATTAACGTGAGGTGACCAGCTGAGGGTTGGGGTAATCAGTAACCCGAGAGTTTTGATGGTATTCTCATATGGAAGGCTAACACCTCCAACCTGCACTCTCTTGAGGCTCCGCAGATCAAGGGAAGAGATGTAGGCGACACTGCCCATTATCATGGCCTTGGTTTTCGCGACATTCAACTGAAGTCCATTTTCAGCAGCCCAGCTTGCAATGGCACTAGCATCACGACTGATAAGGTCTATTCCATGCTCCAAGTCAGAAGGAAAAACAGAGAGGTAGATCTGAGTGTCATCAGCATAAATCATGTGCTTGGAAAACGCAAGGGTCAGTGGTAAGTCATTGATAAAAATTGAGAATAATAGCGGACCAAGCACACTTCCCTGCGGAACTCCTGCATTTACGTGAAGGCACTCGGAGATTTCCCCATTTTCATCCACTACAGCCTGTTTCCTTTCAGAGAGGTACGAGTATATGAGACTGATGAAGTTATCAGAGCAGTGAATGGCGCGAAGTTTCTTAAGCAGTAGGGCATGCGGAACAGTGTCGAAGGCCTTGGAAAAGTCGAAAAACAAGAGGATGGAAATCATCCTCTTGTCAATGCCTCGTCGCACATCATCAAGAACTCCGATCTGAGCCGTTTGCGTGCTGTGTCCCTTTCTGAAGCCTGCTTGTCTCGAATCAAGAAGATTAAAAGATGAAAGGTGTTCGGAGAGTTGGTTGAAAATCACTCTTTCAAATATCTTGGATACTGCCGGTAATAGCGCAATGGGACGTGTGTCAGATTTGGATGTTATTTTAGATACCTTAGCAAGAAGATGAAGCAAGGTCTCTTTCCAGCAACTTGGAACCTCCGCAGCGTCAAAACAATGGTTAATGAGTTCGGTAAGGTATCGAAGAACAGCAGATCCACCCATGACGAGCATTTTAAGGGAAATCTTATCAGCACCCTGTGCCGTGGAATGTGATGAGTGTAATAGCCGTTTGATCGATTCCTGACTTACAGGTTCGAGATCAAAAACTGGAATCGACGTACCTAACCTATTTGCTGGCGACATGCGGAGAACTTCATCAAGATCGTTGAGTGACAGAGGCAATAAGCCATAATGTGCATTAAGTTCGGACGCGGTGAAGTGACTGAGTGGAGAGGGTTTCTCAGATGTTCTTAGGCCCATCTTCCTAAGTTCTTTCCATTTCGCGGACTGAGTAGTACAGTCTTTGAGACTTCAAGCATAGTGCGCGTTCTCCTCGGTATCCAGACTATTAGAGACCATGAATCTAAGCTCTCGGTACCTTTCTATATTGGCGAAGCAACCAGTTCGAGTCGCCCTCCTGTAAGCACGATCACGCTCCTTCATAAGGTCCCTAATTTCACGCGTGACCCACGGCTTACGTTTCGGGACTATTGTAACGGATTTAACCGGTGCCACTTCATCAAATGCACTTAAAACTGCGCATGTGATCAGTCGAGCACCGGCATTGACAGTCAAGGGGTTAGATACATAGGCTAATTCAGAAGCGAACTTAGAAGCAATCCGTTCACTAAGCACACTTTCATCAACTTTCCCTAAAGAGCGCGTCAGTATCTTCTTTGGCTCCCTAGGAGCACAGCTGAGATCGAGAGTGATCTGAATAAGATCATGGCCAGCGATGAAGGGCACTTCCGTCTTCCAAAAGCTGATGACTCTAGATAAGTCATGGACTAGGAAAATGTCTAGCCATGTGTGCGACATATTAGTTACGGTGAGAGCGTGATGTGTTGGTGGAGAAAGCACCAGCTCAAGTGCCAATGACTCGTAGCTGGCTTTAAGATGAAGAGCAGCGTAATTGTCAACAGACAGATTAATATTGAAGTCCCCTGTAATAACTATGGCCTTGAAACGTGATGCGTATTTAGTTACCGTGTCGAAAAAGAAATCGAGGTAAGCTGCTGATGGACGTCTATATACAACGCCCAGAATATTTGACAGCCCGAGAAAGGCAAGCAAACTCTGTGTGATTTGTTGGTCACTGAGTGGTAGGTCACGAGGTATTCCCGTCAGTAACACCTCACAGGTGTCATGATGCTGGTTAGTTGAGCAACCGGGTGCGAGAGAAAATTCCGATCGAAGTGACCTGACCTTATCATGAAGTTCGCTTCGTAGATCGGCGATTTGAGTGGTCGTATGCACCTCCTGCTGACTAATTTTCGCCTCAAGCGATTGGATCGCAAGATTTTGTTTTTGGATCTCGAGATTTTGTTTTTCGATTGTGGCTTTGAGATCGGCTTGGGATGCCTCAAAATTTGAGGCAAATTCCACAAACCAAGGTGGCGCCTGGTCATCGCCCATAGTGGCTAGCTTCTCACACGTTGGGTATACGGAAGAAAACATTGACACTAAACCCGAAGGTGAGTCAGTACTAGCGTTGGAGTGCTGCTGCTGCCGCTTGAGGCACGGTATTTTGTCCTTCTTGGTGTCGGGAACAAGAGGCGGAGAGCTAGCTAGCCGTTTGCACTGCCGAGCAGGTAACTCAGTATTCGAAGAAACAACAGATACTGTGCCAGACGACGGTGAATCGACCGAAGATGCCGCAGGTGATGCAGAGCAGCGCACGCATAAAAATGCTCCGATTGATTGCTCAGTGATTTCGCCAATGATACAAGTGACGTGAACCGGCGCAGAGCAGTTGATGCACTTTATGCTTTTATCGCTATTATGAACTACCCGTTTACAACGAGGACATGATTTACGTATCTTGACAGGTTTAGTCGCATTCATAATAAAAACACACTAATAGTCACAGCCTGAAGCTCCATTGCAGTGATGCATACCGACTGTAGGTAATTACCAAATAGTATCGCAAATCTCAACAAATTAAAATTCCATTAAAACAATCCGAAAACGAACTATAAGACGATGCCGAGCGCCTTAACATTAGGTTAAAATAAACTTAAAACTAAACATAAGACTTAAAACTACTCAGCGCTATATACGATATAAGTTAGACGATAAGAAATTAAATGTAAGACACTCAGACTCTCAGAAGTCTTTACGCTCTGGCATGGATATTTATACACTGCCTAAACACACTGCACTTAGTACCAATAGAACACGAACACCGAGACACACGGACCACCACTAGAAATGCGGATCATCGTCTTCAAGGGTCCAGAAAGTTTTAAGACAGCTGCGCAAAAAGAATACTCGGTGTCGATGTGATTACAGAGCCGCTGACAGTCTAAGAAGTCCAAATACAGAAGCGTGTACACATGTGTTTACACTCCTTATAAAGTTGTGTTGTTGACCCACATGCTGGCAGGCCGGGCAGTCATGAATTCGCAGAGGTGCATGCTTGCATGCAGCCGCCGTTGCATTATAGCGCGCGCTCCCCAATCCCTTCTGGCTCTAGGGAGAAACGCGTGGTAGATTCTCGAGCGGCCATGTTTCGCGAAATTTTTAACTTTAGATAGGAATACGATGCATTGGAGGCGCCAAGCGCTGTTCTGTACGCGGA